>LPNX010457396.1:528396-601813 GCA_001517045.1 Pseudotsuga menziesii | reverse complement strand
TAAAGGACAATAATTTTTTGGGAATTTACAATGAATCTTAGTCACATCATTGTAGAGTTATTTTATTTATTATTATTTATAGTCAATTTAGAAAAGTAATTCAACCATGGTTATTTATATTGTGCATAAAAAATAGTGTAGGAGATGAGTTGTCATATATACCTACCCCATAAAACCCCTAACTCATAATATTTTAATATATCTTATATTTTTGTAGTACATCTCTTAGGAGGCCCATTTTTTACCTCAAATTCTCTCTAATGAACTTGCAGAGGATAGCTTGGAAGGGTTGAAGTTTTTTACGGATGGAGGAGATGGTTAGCGAAAATGATTCATATATTCTAAAATGAGGAAAAAATAGAAAATATGGAAGTTTGGTTTAGGGTTTTTTGGAAAACCTAAACCACGGTGGTTCCTTACATTTACCCCTGGTAAAATTAAAATGTGAGCATGAGTTCAATATTTTTCCCTATTTTTAGGAGAAACTCTTATTTTGGTGGGAGTTTCCTATTCTTGGGGGATTTGTCCAAAGTGGGTTTTATAACTTAGGAAACCATATATTTTAGGATTTTTGTATTAATTTTGACATTGAGGGTCCAAACATAGGAATAGGGAATATGGGTTGATGTGTGGTCATTTTTTGGGTGTTAACAATATCGATTAATCAACAACATTCATCACATTTATTGGCCAATTTTATTTTTTAATCATCATCAGTGGGTTCAACTTCTTTTCCCAAGGTAATTTGGTAAACTTCCCTACTTCATAGGACATCCTCCATATCGGATTTCCATGAAAAGTAGTTGGTACTAGTAAGAAAAATATCACTTGGAGATACCATTGTGTAATACATAGGTAATATGGCTTCCAAATCATAAACTAATTGTCTAGATGCAAATGTCTCAAAAAAAATAGGTAGTTTAAAAAAAACAGCACATAAAACAGACTTCGGATGTCAAAGTTATGCCCTTTTGAACAAATCCATAACAAAAGAAGCAAGGAGCCATATGGCAAGAAAAGGTTGATCCACGTGGTGATGTGATAAATAAATACAGTAAAGAATCCCCCTTCCTTACTGACTTTTGCTATAAGTTCACTTTTACAAATAAGTTTCTATAAAATAGTGACCCATTTTTATAAAACAAATGGAAAACACTTTTACAATGTAGTTACTTTATAACTTAAAGTTACATGAACTTTTACAAAAAGTAACACAAATAAGGATTTGAACCCAAGACTTTTTACCTTTTAAAGTAACTTTCAACCAAGCGAGATCAACAAAAGATTTAGTAATATTATGGATGAGAATGTAGGTGTTGTTGTTGGAAGAATGTGGTTATGCAAAAAATCTTTCTTTTTTATTTGCAAAACATGTTACACAACCACCCAAAAACAAAAAAAATGAAATTGTGAAATTGAAATGTCTTTGATTTGGGGTTAGTCCTTGGTTAACGCACCGAAAAAGGTAAGTTTTCTCACTATTTTTTGTTTATCGAGTTCACACAAAGTGTGTGACAAAGAGCACATGCAATGCAGAAAGCCCCCAAAAGGTAAAAACCACAAATAAAACAAAAAACTAGGATAAAATATGAAAGAATATGAGAAAAAAATTAAAAATGCATAATTGTAAATAGTGTACCTATGGATCTAATAAAATGGTCATATCTTAGGAAAACGTAAACCTTTTTCAGTGAAATGAAAATCATTTTAGCTAAAGAATTGATCCAGACATAATGGAATGCCTCTCTCAGTCGATAAATACACAAAAATATTAAAAACCAGAAAGCCTTTGATGCATACAACAACACTAGTTCAAGATCTCAATCTCAAATGAAATTAAATCTTCATAAGAACTCTAGTATCATATTTGACTAACACGTGATATTCAAAAAAGAATGGACACCTTTAGAAACTTCTCACACAAATAGATCACAAATCAACACATCGATATTTTTACGTGGTTAAAACCCTCAAACAGATAAACAGTTCATGATCCCAGCTAAATAGCTACTTGAGGAAATATATTATGCAAAAGAAAATAAATGTTACACTGAGTTTCTTACAATTGATCATTGAGAAAATGATCGTCCATGCTCTTTAAATAGATACCATGGACCAATTGGGTACTAAGACACAGATCAATGGTCATTAAGATCAAGGTGAGGATGAATCATTAGATCACTCTATGTCTAGAACATATGATGATTATTAGATTACATATGTACAAATGCATACTAAATAAGCACCCTTTACCTAAAGATACATTATACCAAGTTGATATTAACTAATTCTTAAGTTTCTTAATATCTTAACACCCTAAATCAAACCATGTTTTGATTCGATGTGTGGTTTCTTTAAGTTTCTCATCATATTCACTTCCATCTTCATTGCTTAAGTTGAATGTGTCCCATTTAGAGTTAACAGACTTCCAGGCCCTCATTCAATGAGTTTGTTGTTCATTGGGATCCCGAGGATGTATTTTTTGGTGGGAGGTTGTAATGGATTGAATTGTTAGATTCATGAGATATTGGGGTAGCATGATGGCTCATAGGAGGAGGGCCTTATGGGTGGCTAGACAATGGATGAAGCTTCTCAAAGAAGGTACACAATATTTCTCTTCAAGAGGAGTTTGTGAAGTTGGAAATGATAGCCACACTAGTGAGGAGTATATTGCTCAAGGTACTAGGGTTGTTTGCAACTCCAATGGATTTAGGAAAGGGATGAGGGGTTCAGGTTTTGTTTTGACTTCCTTGAAAGGAAGGTGGAACTAAATAGGGTACTCAATCCTTATTGGCATGATGGTTCTTGTTGAGGACCCTGTTGAGGTATTTTCTTGAAATTTTTATCCAATAAAAAAAACATTATATTTGATATTTCCAAAGTATAAATAAAAAATTACATTCATATGTTATTTTTACTCATGTTCATATTGTCAAGAATTCCATCTCTTTTTATACTATAAGTTAATATACTCTTCAAGATTTTGAAAATTAAAACCTCCAAGGGTCTTACAAAAAGATACAACTTCTAAACATTCATAAAATTTGACTTTTCTTTAACTAAAAAGCTAAAACCAACCTACCTCAACAAGACTATTATGTTCCAAATAAGGACTTAACATAAATTGAGACTATAGCTTCTCCCCTAAATACCTGTCTTCCAGTAATCCTTCTTCCATTGTTAAGGATTCCTTTGAGATAAGATTTTATTTTGTATTCAATTCCCTATATATATGTGCAAGGGAGATTAATATTCAAAGTGACATTTTAACTCCAAGATCAGTTCCTGGATAGAATTCAAGTTGAACTTTGAAATTTTGCTGTCCATTTTTCCAATACATCAAGAGTTTTGAATCACCCAACACTTGCAATGTTCTAATCCCTTTTTCAGTTGCTACTTTCAAAAGAATCCACAGAGCATATGTCCCAACTCTATTATTGGTTCCTTTCCATGCTCCATACTTCCAAGAAAAGAATTGAAACTTTGTCAAGAAAAGTAATACCCTTTCCCCACACTTACTAGGTGTTCCTTGGAAACCACCATCAAAGTAAACCCAGTGTTTTGTGAAATATTCCATTTTTCCAATCCATCAAGGGTTTTGAATCACCCAACAATTGCAATGTTCTAATCCCCTTTTCAATTGCTACTTTCAAAAGAATCCATAGAGCATATGTCTCAACTCTATTATCAGTTCCTTCCCATGCTCCATACTTCCAAACAAAGAATTGAAACTTTGTCAAGAAAAGTAGTACTCTTTCCCCACACTTACTAGGTGTTCCTTGGAAACCACCATCAAAGTAAACCCAAGGTTTTGTGAAATCTATAAGAAAATATAAGAAGGGTTTTCCTTACACTTAGTGTTTCCTCCCATTTGTGGATGGAATTTCTAGCAAACTTATTGATATAAATTAGTGCACCTTCCAAGACTAATCAAATACCCAAACAACATTAGCCACAACTAGCTAACCTTATCTCTTAGGTTATCATTATCCTAGTTATCTTCAAATTGAAAATGATAATTATCACTTTGTATAAAACACTTTGTATAAATTTTAAAAACACACACTTGTAGCCTTCACTTTATGATATATACTTTGTTTTCCGCTCTTAACATTATATACATTTATTTTGAATAGCATATTACCATATTTGTAAATTATATTTAAAAAACTTGAGTAAAAATAACACTGCATATTGTTAACTATATATATAGATTGATTAGCATATTAACATATTTGTAAATTATATTTACAAAAACTTGAGTCATAAGAACACTACATATTGTTTTGTTAACTTATTGTAATTTTTGTAACATATTTCATAATATAATTAAATATTGTGAATAAAAAAATAGAAAACTATTTCACTTTTTCTCTTACAAGAATGTTCACCATACTAATTATAGCCATGTTTCTAAGGCAAATGGGTACCTATGCTTTCTATTTCTTGCCATATACATACAGACATACATACATACATATACTTTGAGTTTGAGGGTCGAAGTAGAAGTGGGGCCTTGTGGTTGATATGATGGAGACTTAGGTACCATATTGAGGGGGCAAAAAAGTCCTTTCAAATCCTCTAGTCCTCCACGGTGACGATTGGGCAAATTGTTCTCTTATCCAACACTAAGGTAGGGTCCAACACCTGGTTTTCACCTTCGTCGTCACCTCACCACAATAGAGCCCACAATAGCGGCTCTAGTAGAAGATGGAACTGTAAATTAGAGGATTGGTTGCAACAACCAGCTAAGGTATTATTTCAACCCATTTCAGATTCCATTAAATTTGATGTAAAATGGACAGTTGAGAGTTGGATTATATAAGGTTTAATTGCTACGTAACTATCCATTCAATGTTGAGTTGGGATTGATCCGACATAAAAATAAAAATAAATTGAGCCACAAATTCTGACAAATGGAGCCATGGGTGGGTAAAACGAGATTCACCCTCCATGTAGGCATCTATTAAATTGGTTAAAAGTTGAAGTTGTACTTTATTTTCAAGGTGGGATTTATTTCCACAAGAACAAGTTTCTTCATATATTGGGTTGGATATGGACTCCACTTGAATGATTGTGTTGTGAGAAGAATACAGAGGAGACGCTAATTGTGATTGTATTGTCGGTATAAGGAAAACCCTTCTTCTATTTTCTTCCCTTTTCTCTTTATTTATTTTTATTTTTACAAAAAAAATCTTATTGTTATTTATTTGTTTTTATTTTAATATAAATTATTTATTTATTTATATTTTTTATATTTCTTGCTACAACTTTATGGAAAAGCATAACAAAAACTTGCTATATTTATCTTGGTTAAATTATGATGCCTCCATATGTAGCCATTGTCGAGTTGATATTCCAATCAGATCAAATCAAGTTGTAGAGGGTGCATAGAGTGCATGTAGGGGGTAAACGAGAGGGGCTAATAGTTTTGGATCCGATTGTTAGTCGTGTATTACCATTTGTTGAGGCTGATGGAGTGGGAGGTTTTGAAGAGGTGCATGACGTTGTTTCTCTGAACCAGGTTCTTACATCACCTGAGGTTATTGGGCATGATGGGCAACAGGGATATGATACATTAGCTCATTCTCGTGGTGCATCTGTGACTTCAGTGACAAATAGAGGTTTTGAAGGTTTTTCGCAGTTTGTTGAGGTCAGGAAGACTTCTTCTGAGCAGGTTTTAGTTTCGAGGTTGAATGGGTTTTCGCCTACGTCGATCCCTGTACATGATTTGGATTCCCCGGTGGTTGTTAAAAGAGTGAAACGGCCTAGTAAATTCATAAGGAAGGGGAAATCGGCGACAATGGTGGTCAGCGAGGATATTTGCCTAAATGAAATTGTTTTGACAAATGCTACTACCTTGGTTGGTAGATTCAGTGGACGAAAAATCAGTGCTGAAGGTGTCAAAAGTTGGGTCGTGGGCGTTTGGACAGAGTGCATTAGTTCTTGCCCGGAAGTTTTTATTCTTCCGCATGGGTGGATTGCTTTTAAGTTCAATCTAGAAATAGATGCGGCCACCATACTAGCCGGGTTCTGGAGATGACATAACTCAGGTTTGTTGTTGAAGAGGTGGACGCCCTTATTCGACCCGCGAGTGGAAAGGTATGATCTGCTCCCTATATGGGTTAAATTACTGAACCTCCCTTTTGAATTCTGGTCTGGTGAGTTCTTCAATTGTATCATCAATACATTAGGTACATTCTTGGAAGTTGATATTTCATTTCTTGATACGAGGGTTTGTTGTTTGGGCAAAGTCTTGGTTCTATTAGACCTTAGAAATGGTTTAGCAGAGGACATACTGATTAAGAAGGGGGGTTATGAGTTTTTTCAGCCATTAGACTATCTGGGTATTCCTTTTCGTTGTAATTGGTGCCATGTCTATGGCCATTTAATTCATGAGTGCTCATTACCTTTCAGTAAAGTTGGTAAAACTATCGATACTCCATATTCTAAATCTATTTTGAAGGTTAAGAACCCTACTGTTGTTATTGAACCTGTCTTCACTGTTTCGGATGAAGGTTTGGTGGGTGAATTGCTGGGAGATGCTTCGATTCCAGACGTAGCTCAGGTTTCGGATTTTTTGAAACCCCATTGTTTATCTGGTCTAGACAACCCTACTTTACCTTCTGTTAAACTACCTGACCCTTTACGATGTACGAGATGCCTTGATTTAGATCTGCTGACTTGTGAATGCTACAATTCTATTTCTTTTGATGGGAAATCTGTCGATGTCACAAAATCTAATTCTCTAGGGCAGAAGACTCCTGTTATTGCCCCGGTTGAGGTTATTGTGGGTGATTTGTCAAGTTTCGAATTGGCAGTGGATGAAGTTCAGGTTCTGGATTTTTTGAAACCTTTTTGCCTTTCTGGTTTTGAAAACACTAGTTTCTCTGGACTTGGGTCTTTGGGGGTTTCAAGCTGCTTTGGTGATCCTTTGGTAAATTTACGGTTAGTTTCCCTAGTCAAATGTTCATAGACTTTTGAAGGTTACTTCTTAAGGTCCTCTATTAAGGCTATTTCGAATGTAAGGGATTTTGATGATGTCCTGATAGGAAGTTTTGATCCTGGAGGTAATGTTCAAGTGAAAACTGTTGTTGATATGTCTGAGTTAGGGGCACTTAGAGCTGTGCATTCCCCTTTGGATGTTGGTGTATGATCACTATGACCCTTAACTGCAAAGGGTTGACTAGTTTTCCCAAAAAACTAGCGGTCCTTAGGTTGATTGCAAAACATTCTGTTGATGTATTATTTTTACAAGAAACCATGGGTGGGGGTGAGTAGATAGTTTTTGAGATGGAGTCTTTGATTTTTGGTTGGAAGTTTCTTTTTGTGGATGCTAAAGTCTTGGATGGAGGTTGAGGTTTTTTCATTTGATTAATGCTTGGGACTTCGGACCGGGTATTTGTGCTAAGCTGCATTCTATTGAGCTTAAATTGACTATTGTGTGCCTTAATCTGTATGGGCCTTATGCTGATAGGGAATTGTTTTGGACAAGTTTGTTTAAAATGGAGGGTCTGATGTCTTCTAATATGATCCTTGGGGGTGATCTGAACTTTACTGTTGGATTATCTGAAATATGGGGGGTTAAGGCTAGAGCTGATATTCTATCTAATTTCTTTATCAGGCAGATGGAATCTGCTTCACTTGTGGATATAGCTCCAGTAAGAATCCTTCCTACATGGAACAATCGGAGAGTTGGGGAAGAGAATATTTGCAAGAGATTGGATTGGGTTCCTCCTGTCTTCTGACTTTTTGGACTATGATTTGCATCTTAGACAATGGATTGGCAGTGGAGGGGATTCAGATCATAATCCAGTTTTTATGCAAGTCATGACTAAAGACATCAGACCTGGCAGTGCATTTAAATTTAATGCTACTTGGTTGGAGGATGAAGACTTTGTTTACCTTTTAAATTCTACTTGGTTTGTTTTTTCTGATAATCTTGAGATAACCCCTACTTCTCATTTTGCCTCGAATCTCAAGAAGATTAAAGAGGTTTCTATTACCTGGTCGGTTGCGAAGAAAGATCAAGAGGATAAGGATCTTGTGGACATAGAATTTTTACTGGCCGATCTTCTTAAGAAGGGAATTGGTTTTGCCTCGGAGGGAGACAAATCTTCATTGGTTGATTTGGAATTTCATAAAAGAAAAATACTACTCAATCGGGAAAAGGAGGCCTGATTGAAGAGTCGAGCTTTGTGGTTACATTGTGGAGATGAAAATACTCCCTTTTTTCACAGGTATGCTGATAATAGGAAATATATCAATTCTATTTGGAAAATTACTGTTGATGATAGGAGTACTGTGGAAAGTTTTAAGGATATTGTTGAGGCTGGGGTTAGTCATTTTGAGGCTTTATTCCGGGAGGAGAATAATCTCCATCTGCCTGAAGTTGTCAAAAGTGTTGGGTACTTTCCTACAGACATTTCTGAGGAAGAGAATGAAGAACTCATTAAGCTTGTAAATTTTCAAGAAATCAAATCCATTCTTACATTGAGTAAGAATGATAAGAGTCCTGGCTTGGATGGACTTCCTGTAGAGTTTTATCGGGCACTATTTGATGTTCTGGGCTTGGATTTACTTCGTGTGATCGAGGATTCTAGGAAATGTGGGAAAATACCAGCTGTCTTTAATTCAACTTTCCTTGTTTTGATTCTGAAGATAGATCTTCCCATATGTTTTGAGGATTTCAGGCCTATTGCTTTGTGTAATTTCTGCAATTAAATCATAGGGAAAATTATTTCCACAAGAATCAAGAAAGTCTTGGGTCGTTATATTTCTTGTGAACAGTTTGGATTTCTTCCTGGTAGATAGATACATGATGCAGTGGGGGTCATACAAGAGGGATTACATACCATTCATGGTAAACATTTAAAATTTGTGGCTCTAAAAATTGATTTGTCAAAATCCTATGATAGAGTTAGCTGGACTTATTTGAGGGTCATTCTGTCAAAAATGGGATTTACTGGACTTTTCATTTCTTGGGTTATGAGTAGTTTAACTTCAGTATCTTTTGCTGTCCTTATTGATGGAGGTGCATCATCTTTTTTTTAAGCAAGCAGGGGGTTAAGACAAGGTTGTCCTCTGGCACCGTTACCTTTTTTTCTTATTGTTGAAGGTCTGAGTAGGGCCATTTATTGTGCAAGAGATGATGGGATTTATCGTGGTATCTCTTTTAGTAACAAAATTTCCTTAACTCATGTTCTCTTTGTGGATGACGTTATCATGGTCTTTGATGGTTCAGAACAATCTTTATCCTCTCTGTATGAGATTTTAATGATTTACTATAAGGCCTCTGGTATGCAGATTAATGAAAAGAAATCTGCCCTTTATCATTCTGGTTTGGATGAGATTGAGATCATCTCTTTACATAATATTTTCTCCTTTCCTATGATATCTATTGAGAAAGGATTGAAGTATCTTGGTTTCTTTCTTAAACCATGCAGTTATGTGCTAAAGGACTGGGATTGGCTTATTACAAAAGTCGAAAAAAGGATATTGAATTGGAGCTACAGATGGCTAACCAAGGGAGGTAATCTCACTTTGATTAAATCTGTACTTGAAGCTATTCTTATCTATTGGATGCACTTCTGGATCCTTGTGGGGGTCATTGAGAAAATCAGGAAGTTATGTTTTAGATTTTTGTGGTCTGGACATAAGGATTCATCTGGTCATCCTTGGACTTCATGGAAAACTTTGGCTTGTCCTAAATTTCTGGGCAGATGGGAACTTAAAATACCAACTGTATTTTCTAAAGCCCTTGCAGCCAAGAGTGTGTGGAACATTATAGTGAGCTCGGTTCTTTGGGTACAAATAGTTGTGCAGAAATATATTTATCCTCTAACCATTTTGGATTGGATTCGGGTGCCTGTCAAGAAGAAAAAGAACATTTCAATTTGTTGGAAAGCAGTATTATGGGTTTTTGATACTATTGGTACTAATCTTGTCTGGAAGGTTGGCAATGGCGCTGATCTGAGGATTGGTTTGGATCCTTGGGTAGGTTATAAATGGATACATCATTTACCTACCTCTTTGCTTGACTAATTGCATTCTGATGGTATTTTCTTTTTAAAAGACATCGGTTGTCCTAGTATGACTCTCATGTGTGAACAAGGTTGGTTATTTGGAAATACACTTGGTCTTTCTGATCCACAAGATGTTTAATGGTGGAATGACTTTTTAGCCATCCTTAAATCTAGTCATATTAGACTTTCTAATTGTGAGGATACACTTGTATGGAATCTCTCTAAAAATGGTAGATATACTCCAAAAGATGGCTATGTGTTTTTGCTACAAGACAGGTTTGGTTTGGAACTTACCTGGTGGTGGAAAGTTTTGTGGAAATTTAAGTGTCCATTAAAATCAAAACTTTTCTGTTGGTTTCTCTTTTCTGACAAGGCACTTACATGGGATGTCTTAGTCAGAAGAGGATTTGAATGTCCGGGAAGATGTTATTTGTGTAAATTGGAGGATGAATCAAATTTTTGTCTTGGGGTGGATTGTCCATTTTCTAAGAGTGTATGGCTTGATATTGAAGACAAGTTAAAACTCAGGAATCTATGGTATGGGGTTTCTAAGAGAGATTGTTTAAAGAATTGGTGCCTTAATATGCAAGTATAGAATATTAGGTCGTTGTCTATTATATTTTTGTGGTTTATTTGCAAGGCTCGTAACCAAAGTTGTTTTGATGATCAAATTTTGAATCCATCTCAGGTATGATCTTTCAGTTTGGGTTTGCTGAGAACTTTCCCACAAGGGGACTTTGTTCTGAAAACAAGACCTGTTTTTGCAGAAACTATTGATAAATCTTACCCTTGGGGTTTTTTTTATGGATCTTCAACTGAGGATGCTTCCGCTTGTGGAGCCAGAGGTATACTTTATTTTTCAGATAAACTTTCCTTCTCTTTTAAAGCTGTTTTAGGGGCTGGTACTAACAATACTGCTGAACTTTGTGCTTTAAAGCTACTTCTCACTTTGGCTAGGATGAAGGATTATGCTAAAATTAAGATTTTTGGCGACTCACAGCTTGCCATTAATTGGGCCAAGGGTAAATTCAGAATGCACAATTTAGAATTATCATTAATTCTTCAGGAAGTCCTAGACTTTCTGACAGTTTTGAGTTGGCGCAGTTTCAGCATATATATCGAGAAAGGAATAGTACATCTGACACTTTAGCAAAGGATGGAGTGAGGATCAACGAGGGCTATTGGCACATCAAAGAAGTTAGAGAAGACACTACTATCGAAACATATCAAATTTTCTAATCTGTGTTTTGGTTTTACTGCAATGACGTTTTATCATGTCATTGTAACTGCTGGTTTCTGATAGTTGATTCAGTTTTGATGTTTTGAGTCTGACAGACATTAATTTTTTTCCAGATGCTTTGGAATATTTTCTTTCAGTTGATACTTTGGTAACTTTTTGAACATATGTGGGTGTTTCATATGCCACTATATGTTTTTTTATGATATTGATGTTGCATTTTGCTAATCTTTAAGGATTGAATTTTTGATCTTTTGATCTTATGTAATATTTTGATATTGTACACGGGTTTTACTTGTGTGGATAATGGATTTAATAGATCCATCTAAGGTATGTAAAGAAATTTACAATTTTTTTCTATGAAAAAAAAAGGAGTGTACAATCTCAAAAATTTATTAGATCTTGTTGAGATTGATTAGAGTGGGGGATGCTAATTTAGGTAAACATACATCATACATGCACTTAAATATAGCATTTTATGTAAACTTAAATTTTTGTTATGCGGTCAACATCTACAGGATCTAGAACTATCAGATCTTCACAAGTATTATTTAGAGTGGAAATTAAAAAATCATCATTTACTTACTTGGTTCCATTAGTGCAGAAATTTGGACACGGCCAAAATCTTGATTAATCATTGCTTCAGCTTCCAGAGCAGAAAATGGTTTCTCTCTCTTACCCCGTTCTTATACATTCTTTCAAACTTACAAGATGGGTATTCTGAAGGTTCTTTTATGGGTGGAGAGAGGACCGGTTTCCCAAGATGGTTATACTCCACTTGCCCATCAAAGAAGGAGTTTCTGTTAGCATTCAAGAATCATAACTGCCTACCAAATGTGTCTCTTCATGTGATCCATTAAACTAATAAGAAATTAGTCTTACATTCTCCCACTTGGCACATATGATAACTTAATGTTAGATTTT
Organism: Pseudotsuga menziesii; assembly: GCA_001517045.1. NCBI lineage: Eukaryota > Viridiplantae > Streptophyta > Pinopsida > Pinales > Pinaceae > Pseudotsuga > Pseudotsuga menziesii. The sequence goes on along the minus strand of LPNX010457396.1, from coordinate 589,627 downwards.
AACAAGGTGGACATTAGGCATGCCATAAATCATATCCATCTTGACTTTCAGTTGATCGTCATAATACTATAATTAAACAACTCAGTAATGCGAGTCATGGTAATTCTATGTCAATAAGGCAACATAGTCCCTTCCATGTACCACAACATTAGTAACCTGTTTAATATAGTCTATAAACGAGAAGTGTATTCATAAGGTCCAACAATAATGTCCCTCATCAGAGACTATTCCTGTCATCATACATTTATTCTCAGACATGTACGTACATATTTAAAACATGATTTATCAATCAGAAACACCTTTATTAAGATCTCAAAGTGTCAAATAAAACAAATAACATAATGCAATCCTTTACATAAAAGTATCAATTGTATTATGTGCTACGTTCAATACCCATTCTATTGGCATGTTCCTTAAATGTCTTTGGTAGTAATCCTTTTGTCAATGGATCTGCAACCATAAGCAGTGTGCTTATGTGTTCAATTGACACTCATTGTTTCTGAACTTCTTCCTTGATGGCTAAGTATTTCAATTCCATGTGTTTAGCACCATTAGAATACTTGTCGTTCTTAGAGAAGAATATAGCTGCAAAGTTATCACAATAAATTCTCAGCAGCTTGGCAATAGAGTTGACAACACCAAGTCCTATGATAAAATTATGCAACCACAATCCATGAACTGAGGCCTCAAAGCATTCCACAAATTCAGCTTCCATAGTGGATGTAGCAGTGATAGTTTACTTTGCACTTTTCCATGATATTGCTCCTCCAACTAATACGAACAAATAATCAAAAGTGGACTTTCTACTGTCAACGCATCCAACAAAATCTGAATCTGAGTAGCCAATTACCTCTAAATCATTAGACCTCCTAAATGTGAGCATGTAATACTTTGTTCCCTGCAAGTACCTCATCACTTTCTTTGCAACTTTCCAATGATCCAATCTAGGATTAATTTGGTATCTTCCCAACATACAATTGCAAAACTGATGTCTGGTCTAGTGCAAGTCTGTGCATACATTAGGCTCACTACTGCAGAAGCATAAGGAATTCCTTCCATCTATTTTCGTTCCCATTTATTCTACGGACATTACATAAGGCTGAATTTATTCCCTTTCTGAATAGGGGCATCACTAGTTGAACATTTCTTCATTCCAAATCTCTCTAGAACTCTTTCGATATAAGCCTTCTGAGACAATCCTAACAATCCATGTGATCGATCCCTGAATATTTCAATTCCTATCACGTAAGATGCCTCACCCATATCTTTCATTTCAAAATTTATAGAGAGAAACTTTTTGGTTTCGTGTAATAAACCAAGATCACTGGTGGCAAGCAATATGTCATCAACATACAAAATCAGAAATATAAATTTACTCCCACTAACCTTCAAATATATGCACCAATCAACAGTGTTTTCCTTAAATCCAAAAGAAGTAATGGTATTATGAAACTTAAGATACCATTGTCAGGAAGCTTGTTTAAGTTCATATATTGATTTCTTAAGTTTGCAAGCCATGTGTTCTTTTCCTTTAATGAAGAAACCTTCATGGTGATCCATATAGAATTCTTCCTCTAAACTCCCATTTAGAAAAGCAGTTTTCACATCCATTTGGTGCAATTCTAAATCATAATGTGCTACCAATGCCATAATGATTCTAAGTGAGTCCTTCTTGGACACAGGAGAGAAGGTCTCTTTATAATCTATGCCTCCTTTTTTAGTGAAACCTTTGGCCACAAGTCTAGCTTTATGTCGTTCGATATTACCCTTAGAGTCATGTTTGGTCTTAAAGACCCATTTGCAACCAACTTTCTTGTATCCTTCGGGCAATTCAACGAGATCCCAGACTTCATTCTGGTCCATTGATTTCAATTCATCATTCATGGCATCAATCCATTTAGGAGAATCATTACTTTCTATGGCTTGTGAAAATGAAACCAGATCCTTACACGTCCCTACATCAAAATCAGATTCTTGTAGATAAACCACATAATCATCCGAAATAGCAGACCTCATTCCCCTTTGAGATCTCCTTAATGCTACTTCTTGTGGTTCTTCTACCATTGGTTCATTGGTGATAGTCTCATTATGGAGTGGTGGTTCATTAATTTGTTGTTCAATGTTGTCAGGTTGTTCAACAACGCTAGGAACAACAATTTCCTTTGAAGCCATAGGTACAGGGACCTGTACCCTAACTTCTTGGATAACCACACTTTGTGATTTATTATTCCCACTGAATTCACCATTTTCAATGAATCTGGCATTACCAGTCTCTACAATTATCGTACTGTGATTAGGACAATAAAACCTAAACCCTTTGGATTTTCAGGATAACCAATAAAATAACCACTGATCGTTCTAATCCAATTTCTTTTCATGTGGATTATACAATCTAACCTCTGTTGGACAACCCCAAACATGCAGGTGTCTTAAACTTGGTTTCCTTCCCATCCACAGTTCAAAAGGGGTCTTTAGAATTGACTTACTAGGAACCCGATTTAATAAGTATACAGCGGTCTTAAGAGCATACATCCACAACAACTTGGGTAAATTGGAATTACTTAACATACTCCTAACCATATCCATTAAAGTACGATTACGCCTTTCAGCTGCACCATTCTGTTGTGGCGTTCTAGGCATAGTATATTGTGCACATATGCCACACTTTTCAAGGAGTTTAGAAAATTGGCCAGGGCACTACCCTGATTCATCATACTTTCCATAATATTCACCACCTCTATTAGATCTGATGATTTTCACCTTTCTGTCTAATTGTCTTTCAATTTCAGTAATATACACTTTAAGTGCATCCACTGATTGAGATTTTTCATGCAGCAAATAGACATAACCATAACGTGACAAATCATCAATAAAGGTGATAAAATACTTTTCTCCACCAAAAGATGGATTGTCAAAAGGCCCACAAATGTCTGTATGGATAATTTCAAGAAGATCAGTACTTCTTGTGGCACTTTTTCTGGTGTGTTTGATTTGTTTTCCCTTAATACAATCTACACATACCCCAAGATCAGAAAAATCTAGGTCTAAGAGAATCCCATATTTTACTAATCTCAGTAACCTTTCTCTAGAAATATGTCCCAGTCGTTTATGCCACAAGTATGAGGAATTTTCATTCGTGAGGCTACGTTTAGTACCAACATTATGATGCAGGGTAAGTATAGTTTCAGCAAATTGATCATCAAGTTTTAATTTGTACAAACCACCACAAATAATACCCGAACCAACAAAAGAGGTACTCTTATACAAATTGAAACTTTGATTTCTAGAATTAAAAAAAGTAACCATCGATATCAAGTCTAGGCAAGGAAATTAAATTTCTGGAAATAGAAGGAACATAAAGAGTCTGACACAAATCCAAATGATCACCAGAATCTAGAAATAAACGTTAAGTTCCAATGGCTTCAATTGGAGCTTTAACCTGATTTCCCATGAACAGAAAATTTTCATTTGTATTTGTGATCTAGGTTGTAAGGAATCCCTGCATTGTATTTTAAACATGAGTAGTAGCCCCAGAGTCAATCCACCAAGTATTAGAAAGAACTTCAGTTAGGTTTGATTCAAAACAAACAGTAATTAAATACATTGCTTTCTTTTCGAACCATTCTCTACGTTTCGGACAGTCTTTCTGATAGTGTCCTGAATTTTTACATAAGTGACACTTATCACTGTTCTTTTCCTTCTTATAAGCCCGAGGACCATGATTAGGCTCATATGCCTTGGGTGGTATTCGCTTCATGCCCTTTCTAGGATTTTTCCCTTTCCTTTCAGCTCCTTGAGTTGTGAAATGAACTTAATGTTGTCCATGTTGCTTAAGTCTTGCCTCTTCTTGATTGAGCATACTAGCCAACTCATTCACATTCCACTTATCCTTAATAGTGTTATAGTGAATCTAAAACGGTCCATACTGAGGAGGCAAGGAATTCAAAATAAATTGCAAAAGAAAGAACTCATCCACTTTCATCTCAAGAGTCTTTAATTGAGCAACCAAATTTGTCATTTCAAGGACATGTTCATGCATCCCACGCATACCATCAAACTTCATGGTGGTAAGCTTAGCCATCAGTGTCCTAGCAAGGGACTTGTCTGCAGTTTGCAAACTCTCTCCCATAGATTTCAGAAATTCCTTATCATTGTCAGTTACAGGAAGAGTTGACTTTATTTTGTTTGTTACAGTCATTCGCATAAACTTAAGTCTCAGTCTGTTTGATTTTTCCCATGCTTTGAATATATATTTTTCTTCTGCACTGTTCTCACTAGTAATAGCAGCCGGTTTCTAAGATTCAAGTGCTAAATCTAAATCCAGAACACCGAGGTGAAACTGAACCTGTTCTTTCCAATCTAAGAAATTCATTCCATTCAAGATCGGAACAAAAGAGGCATGCGAAAGTAGTGAAATAGGAACTGACACTGCAATCATAAATTCATGCTCACAACATTAACGCTAAGAGTTATAAATAATTTTACAATAAAGCAACATTAAAAAAAAACACATGGTTAAACAATAATAAATAGTATTACCGTGACCTACCTTTGGGTTAATCTTATGGTAAACTATTAACAATTATGGTGATTTCCTTTCACCTAATAGGACTAATTGATAAAATATTCACAACTAAGAAGTCCATTACATTTGAGTATCCGTGCCAACCTCAATTCTGAATACCCACCAACCATCCTACTCCAATTAATTAATCTCTCAAAAATGGTGCACCTTTGGGCCAACCTAATATTTTTGTGATTAAATAATTGCGATTTGCAGAGTCATTATTTTAACACCAAGGAAACGAGTATTAAATTTCGAAAATTTGACTTGATATAATGACTTTGCATATTAAATCAACATTAATATGTTCAATACCTTTCCATTTAAATGAAAGCACCACTATCTTCAAAAAAATAAAAATAAAAAATAAAATAAACACGACATATTCAATTCAATTTATATCGTTTCTGTATTGGTTGCTCTTTGCATCTTTTCTGTCTTTAAATAAAATTCATTTAAAGTTCCATGCATCTAAACTTTTAAAAATAAAAATAAAAACATGCTAAAGATGTTGATAGCCATACTAAAGATGCTGCAAACTATGCATTTAATATAGAGTATTTTTTTATTGTTATATATAAAAGTTCTAATTATCTCATGGCCCCCCGAGGAAATGAATCGAATTTCGTGTAAGTCAATGAACCCGTGAACCAAGATAATGTTTACACATTTTTTACAATTCAAGATAAATTAATACTCAGGCAAATGAAAAGCGATACAAAATCCACACAGAAATAAATAAAGAATACAGCTTCCTTGCTTCAATCCATCATTAAAATTTTGAAAATGGGTAAAGGAACTACATGGGACTCTGAGATTTAAAAATACGAAACCAAAGAGAAATTGAATCTACTGGTAATGACCTTCAAACTTCATATCAGATGGCCAAATACCAGCATATTAGTGTGTAAATATATATATATCATTATGGAAAAACATGAAAGTTCTCAACGCATGCTCTGACACCACATGTAAACTTAAATTTCTGTTATGCAGTCAACATCTACAGGATCTAGAACTATAATGATCTTCACAAGTATTATTTAAAGCGGAAATTAAACAATCATTATTTACTTACCTGGTTCCATTAGCGCAAAAATCTGGACACGATCAAAATCTTGATTAATCACTGCTTCAGCTTCTAGAGCAGAAAATGGTTTCTCTCTCTTACCCTGTTCTTATACGTTCTTTCAAACTTACAAGATGGGTATTCTGAAGGTTCTTTTATGGGTGGAGAGAGGATCGGTTTCCCAAGATGGTTATACTCCACTTGCCCATCATAGAAGGAGTTCCTATTAGCATTCAAGAATCGTAACTGCCTACCACATGCATCTCTTCATGTGAACCATTAAACTAATAAGAAATTAGTCTTACATTTTACTCGAGTATAAATGAATTTTATGAATTTGTGTTTGGTAAATACTAAAGGGAAAGTTTGCACAATTATATGTATACATGCCTTAGATAGCGAGTGCTTTGATAGCGGTTTTCCAGAGGACGACTACTCCGAGCCAAAACCACAAGACAAGCCCACCGAAACTTACAAACCTTGAATAAATCTATAATGCTAAATTGCTAATAACTTTTTTCCAAAGTACCATTTTTATAATATTATTTGTGTCGAAATTTTTTTCTTCAGAAGAAAAAAGCATGTCCTTGATATTCATAAATGAATCAAAGGGAATCTATTGTGCCATACCCAAAAGCTGGGTTACATTCATGAAGGGAGGATCCATAAGAGACCGATCAGTCAAATCGTGGAAGAGCCTCATAACATCAAATCAGCAAGGGGGACAAATTCACCAACAATACAATATCCCATCAGTAAAGCTGCCACTCACACCATATCTACCGTGAACTAAAGAGAGCATAAACAACAGTCTAAAAGGAGCCTGCTCCATAAACAAATCATAATGTGGTGCAGTAGAAAAAAGGGGGAGAACATGCTCCCGCACCAAGCTCAAAAGAGCACAAAACAATCCTGAGATGATCCAAGAGGATATTGGTGGCCACCCACCTATTCCTTTTGGACCCCCACCATTGTTTCTTTTAGTTTTTCAGCTTCCTTAATTGTAGCACAATTTACTATTTTTGGCAGTTTTCGGGTCCTAAACTTTCGGAGCCGTTTTGAGGCCCTAAACGACGTTCTTTTGGCATCGAATGGTTTGGAAAATATCAGTCCGTTCCAGACTCAATATTTTTTATTTATGGATGTAGTCCTTAAACAGATATTTCTAACGATATATCATGCGCGTCAAACGGAGGTAGTATGCTAAAGTTACAACCCCGGGAAATTGATGTACCAAGTTACCCAATAGGGCCCACATTAAGGCGTTTCACCTCCTAGGGTTAGGTTTTTGGATGTGTAGGGTTTCCATTGTTTCTCAATAATATATAGGCCTTCAAGCCTCATTGTAACATAGAGTTCAGAGGCATGTAGCCGCCACATCTCTTCACGTGATCTGAATTGAAAACAGTGGCCACATCTCGACACCTCTCATCCGGATGAGAGACGTACAGTGTGGGCCATGTACAGTTATGGTTATGGGTCATCCATGGTACCACTGATTCGAATCTTGGGGGCTGAGACCCGAGAGGCTTGGATGCCGAGAGAGGAGGGGAGTAAACCTGCAAATTGTTATCATTTGATGCATAGAATAACATAGAGTAAATATTGACATGGAGGGGTGAGGCTCAAAGAGGGTTTTCTGTGGTTAACCCATAACCATGGGTTTTGTGTGGCTGACCCATAACCATAACTGTGGGTTTTGTGTGGTTGACCCATAACCATGGGTTTTGTGTGGTTGACCCATAACCATAACTGTGGGTTTTGTGTGGTTGACCCCTAACCATAATCTTGGGTTTTATGTGGTGGACCCATAACCATGGGTTTTGTGTGGTTAAACTCTCTATGGGATACATTATTGATGACTATGGGGTACATGTGGATCCAACCAAGATCAAAGTCATTCGGGATTGGCCAGCCCCAACTACTCTAACAAAACTTCGCAGCTTTCTGGGCCTTGCTAATTTCTACCGCAGGTTCGTGTTGGGATTCTCTCATATCACTTGGCCCTTGAGTCAAGTCACCAAGGGAGGAGTGAAAGAAAAATTCTTTTGGTCAGAAACTCAACAGAAGGTGTTTGCAGAATTGAAACATCGCTTATGTTGTGCCCTAGTGCTCACATTACCAGACTTGCAACAACCATTTGAGATTGAGACAGATGCCTCTGACTATGCTATTGGGGCAGTCCTTACTCAACAAGGGCATCCAGTGGCATATCACAGTGAGACACTGTCCAACACTGTCCGTAAATATCCCACTTATGACAAAGAGATGTATTCCATTGTACAGGCTTGCTGAAAATGGAAGCATTGCATTTTGGGGAAGGAAACGATCATCCACACAGACCACCGACCCCTGCAGTTCATGCAGACACAAGGGAAGTTACAGAAAAATCGTCATCAGAAGTGGTCCACATATCTACAATAGTTTCATTTGAACATCAAGTACAAGAAGGGAAGCACCAATAATGTTGCAAATTACCTCAGCCAACCACTGATCGTGGTGATAATGACCGTGCTCAACTCTTGTGGGAACGAGACTTCTGATTGGCTGCTTCTCTATAGGAATGATCCAAAATTCAGCCACACATACCAGACGCTCTTGGAGGGAAACCAATTTCCAAAATTTCACCTCCAGGATGTACTACTGTGTCACATGGGACACCTTTTTGTTCCTTCAAGCGAGCGTGCCAAGATGATTTGGGAAGTGCACTACAGTCGGGTCGCTAGGCATTTCGGGGTCGAGAAAACAGTGGCAGTACTGTAGAAGTATTTCTATTGGCTGAACCTTCGACAGGATGTCGGGAAGTACATCCGATCCTGCACTACCTGCGCCATTTCCAAACCATCCATCAAGAAGCAAGGCCTCTATACTTCGTTTCCTACCCCTAGTCGACCTTGGGAATCCATCTCCATGGATTACATGTCAGTCCTTCCTTCTACTAAGAACGACAATGACTGTATGTTTGTGGTTGTTTATAGATTCTCAAAGATGGCCATAATGGTGGCCTGCAAGAAGAATATCACAGCAGAATCCACTGCTAAACTCTTCTTTGAATGAGTGTGGGTACACATTGGGATCCCACAATCTATAATCTCATACCAGGACAACAGGTTCCTTAGTACATTCTGGTCTAGCCTGTGGTCAATGCTAGACACCAAGCTCACAAAGTCCACAACTTTCCATCCCTAGACTGATGGCCAGACAGAGGTCGTCAATAGGATGATCGTACACATTTTGCGCATGTACAACTCAAATCATCCACGCACATGGGATGAGAGCCTCCCCTATGTACAACACAGCTATAACCGGACCCTCCATAGCTCAACCAACCATAGCCCCTTTCAGGTGGGCTTCGGATTCCAACCACTATGTCCCATTGACGTAGCCATGCCATTTGCAGCTACTCAGGCTAATTCAGCTCATATCCAGTCTAAATTTCCAAGTAAAATAGCTTCTTTGAGCGAATTCAGCACATTCGCCAACGGGTTTATGACATATTGGACAGATCCAATGCTAAGTACAAGCAGCGACATGATCAGCATCGGGTGCAACACAACTTCCAAGTGGGCGACAAAGTGTGGCTACATTTGCAGAAGGAGTGCCTCACTGGACCCCACTGCAAGATTCGCCCGCTCCGATATGGGCCATACACCATCACCAAGGCTATTGAGGACAATTCCTTCGAGCTCAGTATTCCACCATTCCTTGGTCTGCACATAGTGTTCAATGTCGACCACCTTCGGCCCTACTTTCCACCTCTATTGGACACATCAGACGTGGCAGAAAAACTCACACCAACAGAGTTAAACCTCGAATGCATGGAACAAGCCACAACTGATCGGATTATGGACACATAGATCAAGAACACTCGTCAACAGAAGATCCAGCTATATCGATTTGTCAAAGCAGGCCAACTCCTTCACCAGGGACCAAGTTCAACAGAAGTTTCCTCATCTCATGGAGGAACTCAATGCAATGGGGACCATTGCTTCCTAAGGGGGGAGGAATGATCCAGGAGGATATTGGTGGCCACCCACCTATTCCTCTTGGACCCCCACCATTATTTCTTTCAGTTTTCCAGTTTCCTTAATTGTAGCACAATTTACTATTTTGGCAGTTTTCGGATCCTAAACTTCCGGAGCCGTTTTGAGGCCCTAAACGACGTTTTTTTGGAATCGAATGGTCCGGAAAATATGACTCAATTCCTAACTCGTTCATTATGGACTTAATATTTGTTGTTCACGGATGTAGTCCTTAAACATATCTTTCGAACGATATATCATGCGCATCAAACGAAGGTAGTATGCTAAAGTTACGACCCCGAGAAATTGATGTACCAAGTTACCCAACGGGGCCCACATTAAGGCGTTTCACCTCCTAGGGTTAGGTTTTTGGATGTGTATGGCTTCCATTGTTTCTCAATAATATATAGGCCTTCGAGCCTCATTGTAACATAGAGTTCAGAGGCATGTAGCCGCCACATCTCTTCTCAAAGATAAGCTACTAGCACTCTAGCTAGTTTAGTTCCATTCTGTATGTAAACAAGTTTCAGTTATTGATTAATGAAATGAAGTGTTATTTCCAGGAGGATATTGGTGGCCACCCACCTATTCCTCTTAGACACCCACCATTGTTTCTTTTAGTTTTCCAGTTTCCTTAATTGTAGCACAATTTACTATTTTTGGCAGTTTTCGGGTCCAGAACTTTCGGAGCGGTTTTGAGGCCCTAAACGATGTTTTTTTGGCATCGAATGGTCCTGCAAATATGAGTCTGTTTCGGACTCAATATTTTTCGTTTATGGATGTAGTCCTTAAACATATCTTTCTAACGATATATCATGCGGGTGTTCTTGATAAATGTTAACAATTCTGAGTAATTTCCAAGATCCGGATATATGCAGGAAGTTTACTTGCCCCTCCAGATCTTTTTGTCAAATGACCTTCAATAAATTCTGAGTAATTTCCAGTTCTCGGAGCCAAAGTAAGAGCTTTTTAAGAGAGGCAATCTGCAAGTTGATTAAATTCATGGTAGATATGGCAGAAAGACAGCTCTAGAAAGCAAGAGCATAGCTTCCTAGTTTCCCCACACCAATGATAGAGTTCCGGTGGTGTAAGGGAGGATGTACCCTTTGCCCAGTTGATAATGACAAGAAAATCGCCAAATATCTTGAGCTTGGGTATCCTCGTCATTTGGGTTGTATGCATGAGGGCCCAGAGCCCTATTAGTTCTGCTTTTGTGTTGGTGCATGGACCTGTCCCCAATGCAAATTCGAGGTGATGAGACTCATTCAGCATCAGACAGAAACTGACTCCCGCTGCTTTCTTTGATGAATCCCCATCGAAGAATCCGCATGGAAAGTGAAGTTCAGGGCCCATGCCCAAGGATCTAGATTTTTTAATCTTAATGACCGATGGATAGTACATTTGAGAAAGATAAGTAATCTGATAAAGAAGGCTAACGACAGTCAGAATTTTCCCTTAAAAATATATATGTGTTTCTCGCCTTCCAAATAGTCCACATAGCAAGGTATGGGAGATAACACAAAGTTGAGTGGGTAAAGAAACAATCAGTCCACTTTTCTAAGAAAGAACAGAGATCCTTAGAGTGGAAGTGGAGAGTGAAATGGTACTGTTCCATAAGGCAAGAGATCAGATTCATCCAAACTGGGCAGTGAAAAAATAAATGTTGAACGTTGTCAATGTCCTTTCTACATAGGGCACAAATCCCAGGACCAGTCCACCCTCTCTTTTGGAGATTATCCTAGGTGAGAAGTTTGTTCATCAGAGCCAACCATACAAAGCAGCAGATTTTTCTGGGAAGAGTGCCTGACCAAATATGTTTAAGTATACTACTTCCTGCTAGGGGGGATGAGTTAGCAACAATACACTCATAAACCAGTTTTGCTGAAACTGATCCATCATTCTTATTATAAGCCCACATCAGTGTATCAGATTGTGAGTAAAGGCGAATACCCCCTAGCTCGAAGTTTCGAGTAAAGGTGTCCCAAGCTACTTTCCGTTCTCTAGAAACACAGAGATCCATAGCCAAGTACCAATACTGAGATCCAGGAAGGATGTTATGAGCTTGTGAGAGTGTAACAATGTCCAAGTCTTCCAGAAACTCAAGAAACCCGTTAGGCCAACTGATAGTATCAGGAATTCCGATAATAGGATCAATTCCAATATGCACTTGTTCACCATTACCCACTTTCCATGCGAGACATCTACCAAGCCACGGGAGTGTTTGTAAGAATCCTCTCCAAAAAACTGATACACCACGATTGCTGAAGTGCTTACCTCTGAGCCAAGATATTACAGACTGTCTTTTCAAATATTTATTGAGAATAACTCGGTGCCATAATCCCTCATTCCGAAGCACTAACCAAATATTTTTTAATCTGAGAGCAATGCTGAACCAAAATAGATTCTTTATACCCCAACCCCCAAACTCTTTTGGCTAGGTGAGTGTCTTCCAACTGACTAGATGGTAATGGTGTCGATTGTCAGATGAGCCCCATAAAAAATCAAATGCCAGACATTTGAGTTTATTAAGGACAGAGACCGGTATTGGAGCAAGTCCCAACCAATAGATCGGTATACTAGAAAGAACAGCTTGAACAAGGATCAGACGACCTCCAAGGGAGAGGAGCTTATGTGCCCAGTGGGAGATCTTGCATTCAAATTTCTGGATCAGCCAATGCCAGTCACTAACCATATACCCCAGAGGCTTGAGGAAATAGCCAAGGCACTTAAATCCTGTAGTTAAAGGCTCCATTTTATATGGCATGGCTCTGGCAATATCAGAGCGAATATCTACATCCACATTATTATGAAGAAAACATGATTTATCAACATTAATACACCTCCCCGAAGCCTTGCAAAAAGTATCCAAAATTACATCGAAAGCCATCCACTCAGACAAGGTCCCTGTACCGAGTAGGATCACATCATCTTTGTGTTGAACTCGGCACTTCTGGACATACATTATACAAATCAAGGAATTTTTCAAACGAACTCCAAGACGAGCGCCAAAAATATGTCGTCATGAGTTAATAGTAAAGCAAGTTGATTGATTGGTTTTTCTCGTTTATTTTCTAACTTTTTAGAATTAAAGTTGTTGGTCTTGCAAATAATTATGGGCGGATTTGAAGGAATGATTACTAACTAGTGTATTTTAATGTAAGCACATCCAAACTATAATTTTACTTTTTGTGCAAAATAAAAGAATCTTTTGATTTTACCTTTATCATTTTATTTATTATTTTACTTGTGTTATGGGGAATTTTACATTTTGTTCAAAAGCTAAGGAAAAGGTTTGTTTCGTCTTGATTAAAACCAACAAAATGCATTTATGTTTAGTTATGTTAGGTCCTTTACACCCTTATTGTTCACATGATGTTTATTTACTTCTAGAAGTCCATATATTTTATTGTATAATTGTGTCTTAATGCAATTTATCTTACCCTGATTTATATATCAATGGGGGTAGTTTGGCTGATTTTTATTTGGATGTTTTCTTTCTCATCATCGACAACAAGAATAAGCATATTATTCAATGAGAATAAACATGTTATCTGTTTGTTATTAGATAATTCTACATTGAAGTACTCGGGTGCGCATTCATATTGGTAAAGCAGAAGTGATTCATTAATGTGATAACAATGCAATAAGGGGCTTAAGAAGACAAAAACATAGTGGTTAAAAAGATTGGATAGATTGAGGTAAAACAAAAAATTAGATATACGATTGATTCACCTGGACTCGTCACTCTAGAGGTAGTTTTTCTATCAAGATATCTAAGAAAAAACACTATACTAATTAAAAGGGAAAGTACCTTAGTTTGGTTTGAGTGGTGACTTAATTTCCCACCATAAGATTTAATTGTTAATGTGGTGTGTTTGGATGTGGTTTGAGATTGGGTTATGTGTTGTTGTAACTTATTTTTGTTATGGTGTCACCCTTATCTCTATTAAAGAGTACTACAATTGTTCAGCAATTCAAAGCCACTACAAACGCTCATCGGTAGAGTTTATTTAGAAATATATTTATAAAACATTAAATGTCATTTTGATCTTTGTTGGTGTTTGTATATGAAAGGTATTTGGAATGTTTCAAAAGATTGTTGCATATAGATTTTCTTTTGAAGTAGTCTAAATGTTATAGATTTGGTATTTTTTGGTTATCATCATCGTAATCTGGCTATACAATCTTGGTTCAAATTTTAATTTTTCATTGCTTAAATTACACTTTTGAAAGTATAAATGGATTTAATGTCCTCAAATACTCGTATTGCACCTCAATTATGCAATCTCAACAATGATTTGCAATTCTAACCATTCTTTTCAAAATTTTATTGAATTTATGACAAAGATCCAAATAGTAAAATGTTTAAACTACTACCTTTCTTTTTGTTCCTGTGGGTTTGGACCTCAGTGCCCTCCTCTAATGTTGAGGCTTATTTTTGGGTGTTTCCATGAAGATCATAACACTTTTGGCAAGTGGAGTGTGCATGTATTTTGAAAAGCGAACGACCTCAATCGAGATTTCTACAAGCCCTTGATCGAGCTATAGAGGGATTAATTGAGTGCTCGATTGAGCTATTTCAAACCTCTCGATCAAGGGTTTGTAAAACCTTCAATCCATATTTATAGTTGGATCAAGGGTTTTTCTTAACCCTCAATAAATCTTTCAAATACCGATCAATCCATTGAGTTATGTTACAGATCAAAGACATATTACATGAAGAAACACCATTAAAAACAACAATGTAATGTGGTAAAACCCCATAAGGGGAAACATCCACGCAGGAAAAGTATTGAAGCTCATTAATAAATATCGAGGAGGTTACATGACAGTCCTTCATCCTCTCAGAATACTATTACATTATGTATCCCAACCATGCATGATATACTTCATGAAATAAGTTACATAAGTAAAACCGATGTCAATTATGTTCGTTATAAGAAATTCCCCTAAACACATCTAGTAAACACATCTATTTTAGTTTTCATTATTAACAATCTCCATCTTGACAAACAAAAAATTCTAATACTTTTCCCAAGACTATTCGCACCTTTTTTTCAAACCAAGAGAAGCTACACACCATCGTAGCTTCTCTAACAATATTGGTTTTGTAAACATAACTGCACAATTTTCTTGAGTATGAACTTTTTTCGGATCTACTCCACCTTACCAATGGCTTGTCTTACAAAATGATACTTTACATCAATATGTTTAGTCTTACTATGATCAACAAGATTTGTATCCAAATGTATCACACTTTGACTGTTACAAAAAATAGGTACATTGTTCTCCAACCTTGTAATTTCTGTAAGTAGACCTCTCAGCGAAATCGCCTTTTTGCAAGAATGTGAGGCATCAATGTATTCAAATTTTGTTGTGGATAAAGCATTTGTTTCCTGGAGCTTTGAGATCCAACTTATAGCTCCACCTGCAAGAGTAAAGACTTAACCTGAAGTAGACATTCTCTTGTCCAAATCAACTACGAAAAATGAATCAACAAAACTGCATACATAATCACTGCTATTTTTAACGGTGATACAATAGTCACTGTGCCTCTTAGGTACCAAAGAAACCATTGTTAGATTTTTATCATTTAAGCAATATGATCTTAGGATCTTATCTGAGAGAATAACATGCACAACAATAATCACAAGAAACAATAGACACAAAGAATTTTCCTTGGGGAAACCATAAATGAGAAAACCCTGCAACTTCCTTAGAGATAGAATGAGCACTAGTAGAAAAAGTAAAAACCAAAAACATAAAGATGATATCCGACAGCTGATCTCTCTCACTTGTGCCATCACTTCCTCTCTCACTCATGCGCCCCAGTTGAGTGAGTGTATATAACAAATAGAGGGCTCACTCTCTATTTATACTATTTTTTGACTTGACAATTACTTACCAGGGCCGACTTCTCTATGAGAGTCTAATAACCCTAGTGCCCCTCAACTGTGGGGACTTTGCCCCCCTGATCAATAAGGAGGGTTAACCTCAACTCAATTGTGGGGACTATTGCCCTGACTTACAACGAAGGGTTAACCTCATTTATTTTACATGAATTTATTACATTAATGAATCTCCCAATAGGAACATCAGGGACCAATGAAATACAATATATGAAATATACAAGTGAATACATTCCGAAGTTACAAATACATCAACACTCCCTCTTAACTAGGAAGGTATTCTCTTCACACAATTCATCAGCACAAGTCTTCTTCTCTGGATCATCATCAAAGAGGGATCATCATTAGATCATCATCAAATTTGGATCATCATTGGATCATCATCAAAGATGGATCATCATCAAAGCTGGATCATCATCATCACTGCTTCGCTATCTCGATCAAATGGTGCTATCTCTCAATTCTACTCATCACAGGAAGTTCTATAGAGCCATCCCTTTTTCATGTTGGTTGTAGGCCTAGCCTCCATGTAGGTCTTCATCTTCTTCAACACTTATATCTGACCCTGGGAGGAACATATATAGCATCCATGTCAGAAAGGCCCACCCAGCACTTACATCTGACCATGGTAGGAACACATCCACCACCATGTTAGAAAGGCACGCCTAGCACTCACATCTGACCATGGGAGGAACACATCCACCACCATGTCAGAAAGGCCCAACACTCACATCTGACCATGGGAGGCCCAGCCTGCCACCATGTTAGAATGGCCCAGCACTTACATCTGACCATGGGAGGAACACATCCAAGAACCATGTCAAAAAGGCTCAGCACTTATATCTGACCATGGGAGGAGCATCCAAGAACCATGTCGGAAAGGATCAACACTTATATCTGACCATGGGAGGAACACATCCAAGAACCATTTCATAAAGGCTCAGCACTTATATCTGACTATTGGAGGAACACATCCAAGAACCATGTCAGAAAGTATTAGCACTTATATCTATCCATGTGGGGAACACATCCTGGATCCATGCTATAAAGGCTCGACACTTATATCTAGCCATGTGGGGAATACATCCCGCATCCATGCTAGAAGGCTCAACACTTATATCCGACCATGAAGGAACTAATCATACCATGTCAGAAAGGCTCTACACTTATATTTTCCCATGGAAGGAACCAATCCTACCATCTCAGAAAGGCTCTACACTTACAACTGCCCATGGAAGGGACCAATCCTACCATGTCAGAAAGGCTCTCGGACTCATCACTTCCCCTTGGAGGGAACCTCGATCTAGATTTTTTGTGTCAGAAATTGTTCCCAGACTACAAGAGAACAAGCCAACACAATTTCAATAATCTCAATAAAACAGAATAGGGTTTTTAGGGTTTTCAAGGTTTTTTGGTTGATAAGTTTGATGACAAGAGGGAATACATTCATAAATCCAAATAAACACTCAATCATAAGCATAGAAAGGTTGAGATGCATAACATAATAACCATAATCCAACAAAAAACAACCCTGAGGTTCATCCACAGATGGCAAGCATTCCAAGTAAAAAAAATTTAAACCAGCAATGAAATTACCAACTGAGTAACTAAAACAAGTTATAAATGAAGCCAAAGAAGAAACTGAAGGGTAAATAGAGCATATATTTCATAATCAGTCTTTCAAATACACATAAGAGTCATTTACTTAGATTATGAACAAGTCTAAAGACCTCCTCTTGCCAGCCAAAAAATCAAACCATCTGTCTTCTTTGTGACTTACATTAATACTATCCTCCAAAATTGGTTAAGGAACTGAACCCTAACTACTTTTTAGTCTACCCATCAAAATAGTTTCATCTAAATAATATTTACAAAAATAAAGTAACTTTCAAACCTAACTAATAACTGATTATCTTAACAAACTTTACATATCCTTAGCTATTTCAGCTAACAAGGCTATCCCTTCTAGGGCTTGGGCTTTTCTTCTTGCCTTCAGTTGATCTGCTTCCATATCTGCAATCTTTCTATTTAGTTCTTCATTTTGCTGCTACAGATCCTAGATGGTTTGCTTCAACATTGTGAATTGACCTTCTGTATTCCTCTTCCTTTTCAATGCTTCTCTTGAAACTGCAATCAGCTCCTGATAGTGGCTATTCACCTCCTCCAAATCCTCTCTGAGTCTTCTGTTTGCCATGACCAAGCCATCATTCGTCTCCTGCATGTATTCAACCTGATACTTATATTGTTTTACACTTCTTTGTAAATTCTCTTTTTTCTGAATTAAAGGTTTTATTTCCTACTATGGTTTGCATCTCATTTGGAAGCCATGGAATATTCAATCTCTTATAAATTTCTTCATCTTCTGGCAACAATTATGTAGGTGTTTCAAGAAAACCTAAGTGTTCTTCACTCTCAGCTTGACATGGAACCTTTTCCTCAACCATTACCTTCTTTTCTAAGTAAGAACTCTTTATTTCAGCTTCTTGTTGTTTCTGCAACATCTGACTTCGTACCTCTAGGAATATATTAGATATTTTAGTATTAGTCAGGACAAACTCTCTTTCTGGCCTTTTACCCTTACTGTCACCCTTATCATCATTCAATTTTTCCTCAGATGAAGAATCATCTATCACTGTTACTCTTTCCTTGTTCAATTTAGGGTTCAGCAACTTCTTCATATTCAGTCTGAGTTTATTTCTAGGTCTGGTTTTTGGTCTCCAAACAGGAGCAATCTCCCCCAACATTTTGACAGTCTTACCTTGATGAGTAACTGAGGCAAACTCAACTACTTTTAGTTTCTTTCTTTTTGGTAATGCTACCTCATCACCCTGGCTGTGAAATCCCTTCTCAGTACAAACCCTAGTTGCATGAGTGACATGGACTTTATCATCATTGAATAGGCGTTTCTCATCTTCTGACAAAACTGTGATAGGACTTTGTCTTTGAACTTCAATATCCTCTTTCTCATCTGAAATTTTCTCTGCAGGTACAGCATTTTCAACAGAAATTGTCTCTGCAAGTACAACATTTTCAACAGGCTCAGATTCCTTAATATCTTACTGTAAATTCTTGCTTTCATTATCATTAAGGTGTTGTTTAGCTTTGAAGTCTTCATTTGCATGATCTGAAACTTCCTCTAATTTAACCTTGTCTTCATCTTTGACCTTTACCTTTTGCCTGAGCTTCCTTATCAAAGTTTACCCTTTATCAGCTTGTCTTCTATGAGACTGTCCTTCTTGATCATTTTGAAAACCTGACTAGAAAATGAAATACTCCCAAGTCTTTCCCCTACTCTGCAAAACAGTGTTTATAATAAGTTTAATGAGTCCATGATGGCAGATGGACTGCCTTGTATAATTTTGGTGCTCCTTAACTCTGCATGACATATTTTGTAGACTCTTTAGAAAGAAGAAGGGCAAGTTCATCTTGGACTCATTACTGAGATGCTGAAGAAATCTGAAGTGGTATTTGAAAACAAAGGCATATCTACCCTCACAGGTAATATAACTCTATAAAACTTTAAGGGGCTCAATCCATTCAGGCTTGAAGTTATGAATTGGTACACCTTTACCCCAATCTGCACTCACACCAGGAAGTAGGTACTTTTGTGCATTGAAGGTGAATGGAACCTTCTTAAACCACAATTCTCCCTCGTTCAAAATACCCGTTGCCTCAGCTATCAACTCCTTAGTTATTTTGAATTATAAAGTATCAAAAGACACAATGTCTTTATCAAAACACTGGGCAAATTTCTGAGACACCTCTGCATGATATCCATCAATCCTTTTGAAAAATGTCAACCATCCTGCATTTGAAAATAACTCTGCACATTCTAGAAAATTATCTACCCAAGCTAGGTCAGTGGGCTGAACACTATTTGTTTTTCCACTTTTCTTCATATTCACTATGATTTAACAGCACCTGTCAATATCCCACAGTATATCTATCTTCAAATCATAACAGTCTGTCCTAACACAGTTCAGAAATCTTTTGTGCCAAATTGCAACAGTCTGACCAAATCACAAAGTTCAGGGAACTCCAATAGTTATGCTTTGAATTTTACTGTTTTCAATGATGAATACTTGAATATATTTGTTAATAATTCATCATCCACAGTGTATTAGGTGAAAAACTCATATTCCTCCATCGAATTTTAATCATTAAGAGTTTTATCAGAAAAGCCCCAAATTAAGCAAACCCTAGCAATGGCATGCGGGGTACCTGCTCATAAGACCAATACGAGCGCTGGAATGGAATCACTTCAATGGTTAAGTGTCAAATTTCATGTTCCACCTATCTCTAACTGTCCAGTCCACTTCAAACAGTCACTGTTGAAAAGCCCTAAGTCCTCATTCAGTTGAAAAATCCTGATTTCTCAGTAGTGTCTTCTCACCACGACCTCCAATATCCTTTGTGTCCTTCAGATAAGGAACATACTCCCGAAAAACTCTGTCCCATTCTACTCGATGTCATCATTCACCCTGCTTTGCATGCAATCGCCACAATCTACCTCTTATGATGATCATCCACCTGTTTCAATGATAAAACTATGCAGGACACGTACCAAATGCATCAAATAATGTGATTAACACCTCGGAGATAAGACACCCGAGAAAATCGGACTGAAAAAATGATGATTTTGGCATTTGCGACTTTCTTGTAGTGCTCTCATGTATTAATTTTGCTCTTGCGCTACAAGAAATTCCAATCAAATAATTTCACATCATTAGGCCACTAATAAAGTTTAAAACTTGGTTTATGTGCTTAATATCGGCCTTAGTGTCATTTATAAAACCATTTAATCCATATATGCCTTGTAAAACCCTTCAATAATGAAATCAAAGCAAATTTTTTATAAAAACAGGCTTAAATAATCAAAATCATGAAAATTAAAAGTTTGAACTCTAATTATCTTTATAAACAAAATTTCCTAGAAACAAAAAAGTACTAGCAAGGTTCAAAAACATAAATAAAAGCATAAAACTAAGGAAGACAAAATCATGACTTAACATGGAGAACACCAAGCTTCTCCCTGAAGTAATCAAACTTCACTTTGGCTAATGGCTTGGTCAACACATCAGCTATCTATTCGTCCATCGCAACATATTGGAGATTCACTGCTCCTCTCTACACCATATCCTTGATATAGTGGTATTTGATCTCGATGTGCTTTGACTTGTCATGAAACACCGGGTTCTCTGACAACTTCACACAACTATGGTTGTAGCAATATATACAAGTAGCATCCATTTGGATATTTAACAAATCAGATAGTAGCTTCCTCAACCACACTACCTCACAACTAGTCGAGCAAGCTGCAACATACTCTGCTTCGGTTGTACTCAATGCCACACAGGATTGCTTCCTACTAAACCAATATATCAAACCTAATCCATACTGAAGCAACACCCCGAAGTGCTCTTCCTATCAATGACACTTCCTACCCAATCTGAATCCACATAACCTTCCAGGTTAATATTTTGATTCACCTCATACTTGACCCCATAATCAACTCTACCCTTCAGGTAACTCAGAATATGCCTTTCAGCAATCAAGTGAACATGTCTCATATCTGACAGGAACTGGCTCAATGTGTTCACATCAAAGAAAATATATGGTGTTGTATTCGTCAGGTACATCAAGGACCCAATCATTTGACAATACATCGTAGCATCAACCGACTTTGATGAAGCATCACTCAATAGCTTCAGTTTTGATGCCATAGGTGTGGCCATGGCCTTGTAGTCCATCATCTCGAACCTCTTCAGGATCTCCACTGCATACTTCCCTTTTCTAAGGGGGATTCCATCCACACTTTGCCACACATCTATGCCTAGAAGTAGTTCATAATATCCAAGTCCTTCATCTCGAAGTCGGCAGTAAGTCTCCTTCTTGCAACTTTAATGAGTTCCTCTTTTCTGTCAGGAACAAGTCATTGACATATAACAAGAGCATCACTGGTATTCCACCTTCAACCTTGAAGCAAAGGTTCGAATCTGCTTTACTCTTAGTAAATCCTAGAGCCATCAGTAACTTGTCCATCCTGTCGTACCATGTCGAATCTCAGGATCTTCTGCAGTCACTCCCTCTAAAGTGGAGCATCATTCTCCCTCTGCCTTTCGTACTTTATGCATTAGAACATTCTGTACTGGAGTGACAAGTAGCTTCCTCTGCTACTAATATTCTATGTATCCATCTAGGGTCACTGGATACCAAGATCCTCTATCTTGAAAATGTTCTCCTCGCACCCATATGTGAGCTTGTCATGCTCTATAGGCTTTCATCTTTAACCTTGTAGCAAAGGTTAAGATCTCCATCACTCTAAGTGATCTTCAAGCTCCCCATGTATGTGTTATCCCATGAGTGTCTTCTGAGCTCATACAAGGCCTTCTTTAATTTGCACACATGAATCTGCCTGTCATGTGTCTTAACTTCTAGTGGCTGCAAATGTCTCTCCGTAGTCTATGCTTTTTTTCCGTGAGAATCCTCATGCTACGAATCTTTCCTTGTATCCCACGATGTTGCCATCTACTGCATGTTGGATCTTACAGATCCATATGGAAGATACTACGAACATCCCTTCAAATCTTGATACTGCATCCTAGACATCATTCTTCTTGAACTGGTACTTTCCTTCCTTTTATTCTTGGCTACTTCTTCATAGCTGGAAGGTTCTGTATCAATGATGTCATTCAACAGTGTCACATAATTGCATTGTGTATGAGACCTATTCTTTCTTTGAAAGTATCGTCATATTATTCTTCATTTTGGATAATTTCTTGAACTGTCGTCACTTGTTCTTCGAAACAAGTCTCATCCTTCTTTTGCGGGCGATTGTACGCAATCTTTCCTACAATTCAAATGCATTAGTTGTATAGTAAGAAACATTTCATAAGGTATATTCATAATGAAAAATTATTTTGCATCAAGATATAATCATGCAACTATTTTAGACAATACAACATTCATCCATATCTTACGAAAACTTTCTAGATGCCTTCCATCTCTACCAGAACAACATTGAGATTGTGCACTAATCCAATATGTCAACAATTTAGAGGTTTCATTCTAGATAAGTAGCAATGGAGAGTTGTATAGCACC
Source organism: Pseudotsuga menziesii (assembly GCA_001517045.1). Lineage (NCBI taxonomy): Eukaryota > Viridiplantae > Streptophyta > Pinopsida > Pinales > Pinaceae > Pseudotsuga > Pseudotsuga menziesii. Next base: position 566,961 of record LPNX010457396.1, on the reverse strand, counting down.
ATGAGCAACTTACCCATTACATGCATATTAGTATTATACTGTCATTAATGCAAACATTATATCATGCATAACACATCAACTAAATATAAACAAATGCATAACAAAATAATATCATGAAATGAAAATTGAATACTTATCTTTATTTTTTTCGTGGGTAGACTCCTTCTTGAGCCTTCATCTTCATCATCTTCTTCATTCATAACAACATCGTTTCTTATCCAAATGCTAAGATGGATAAGAGGTTCTTCAAGAGTTGAGTCCTCCGTATTCCTCATTGCTTGAGGGATCTTCTTTGGATCGTGAGATATTGATCTTTAGTTGCTCCCATATTCTCTTGATTCAAGCTTCTTCTTGTGTGTACTCTTCCCAGTGTCTGCTGAAAATAATCACTTCCTTCTAGTACACATTCCTTGAATGAATGAATCCCATGATCCCGGGAGGCCATTCAAGGTGGTTATAATAGTATATTATTCTTCTTCGATTGCTTCATCATAGCATCAAACACTTCCTTTTGGTGTCTTCAGGAATGACACATGAGAAATGAGATGATATTTAATAGAATCTACAATGATTCTCTTGGCTCTAGCCTTAGCCTCATCTCCCTCTGGCTCCTAGACCTTTCTTACTGAAGTACCGATCCAAGTCAATTTCTTCAAGGATCACGGAGTTCCTATAATTCTTCAGTTTTATATTCTTCTCTTCAAAATATCTTGGTCAAGGAATCAAACATCTCTTTAGGTGTCTTTAGGGAAGACACATGTGGTATAAGTTGATCCTCTTGGCCTTGACCAATTTCTTCTTGTGTAAGGCTTTAACCTCATCTCCCTCTAGAACTGGAACCTCTCCACTTATATAGGTGTCCAATTCATTTTCTTCAAGAACCAGTGAGATATTATACTTCCATGTTTGGAATTTTTCATCTTCACCAAGCTTTACATCAGGCTAGTGTGATGAGACATTTTAACTGAGAACCTCAAATGGAAATACAAAATATTAGATCTTACTGGTTTGAGGTGTCTGTCCTAGTTCCAGATCTGGATGATCTAGGGTTTTCCAGAAAACCATAATTTTCAAAACTTGGAATTTCAAAATTTTGATTGGATCAAAAGATGTGCCTCTTCAAGGTGAGCTGTCCAATGTACTCCTTTTCTGAAAACAGTGGAGGGAAGCTCCCAGAACAGGAAACCCTAGTTTTCAAATTTCCTCTACATAAATGCCTGATATTGTTTCTGTGGTATCTCTGAAATTACTACTCCTCTCTATCTAAAATTTATTAATGAGGTATCCCCTTATGTCCTCTTTCCACCACCATAGGTTTTAGTAGAATTGGTTTCCCCAATTGGCACTTATGATAGTTTTCCCACATTGACTAAATCCAGGACTATTCATCATAGTGAACTTGTACGGGCTTCCACGTGTCACTGTTCCACCTTCGGGGTCTGAAAATTTTACCACATAAAGAAACGTTCGTTCCCTATTTGGAACATATTGATAAATTTCATTTGGACCTTCGTAGCCCGAGATATAGCAATTATCGCTAGGTGTCTTGTTTAGGGATGAATCTTGGGAGAGGATGGAACCCTGATTTGGAGGAATCATATCTCCCAAAATATGGTGAATATGTGGATAAAATTTTTACACAGGGTACATCAGGATTGTATCTTCGGCCTATGAAAATTTTGGCTCTTGAGTCTTCTTGAATCTCAAGATATAGGGAATGTACCAAAACTACCAGTTTTAGTATTTTAGGGTTTTTCAGGCCTAGGGTCAAACTAGGGTTTGACTTTCCCGGAGTTTTTCTCAACCAAAAACTTCAACATTGGTCTCTAAACTTTGATTTTGATGAAGAGAGAAATACTATGCTAGGATCACTTTAAAATTCATCTTCTGTAAAAAGCCCTATTTTCCCGTAGCAAAAGCTGAAAATGCCCGGAATCAAATTCTGCTTTGACAGAAAGATGCACCCTTCAATGAAGAGTTATACTAGCCTCATTTTGCTGATGGATTGTGGAGAGAGACCCAAAAAGTAAGAATCCATAGATTCTGCAGCTCCATAGTGTCTTCTTCTCAGGTTAGCTCTGATACCATGCTAGATTTTCATCATTTAAGCAATATGATCTTAGGATCTTATCTAAGAGAATAACATGCATAGCAATAATCACAAGAGATGAGACACAAATATTTTTCCTAGGGGAAACCATAAAGGAGAAAACCCCACAACTTCCTCAGAGATAGAATGAGCACCAGTAGCAAAATTAAAACTTGAAAACATAAAGATGATCTTCGACAGCTGATCTCTCTCACTTGTGCCAGCACTTCCTCTCTCACTCACACATCCCAGTTGAGTGACTGTATATAAAAAATAGAGAAGCTCACTCTCTATTTATCCTAGTTTCTAACTTGATAATTACTTACCAGGGCCAACTTCTCTATGAGAGTCTAATAACCCTAGTGCCCCTCAACTATGGGGACTTTTTCCCCGTGATCAACAAGGAGGATTAACCTCAACTCAATTGTGGGGACTATTGCCCTGACTTATAACGGAGGGTTAATCTCATTGACTTTACATGACTTGATTAAATTAATGAATCTCTCGATAGGAATATCAGGGACCAATGAAATATACAATTGAATACATTCTGAAGTTACAAATACATCAACAACCATTTCATTGCATTCCAATGTTCTTTTCCCGGATTTTCCATGTACTTACTAACAACACCTACTGCATGTGAAATATCAGGTCTAGTACACATCAATGCATACATTAACATCCTATTGCATTGGCATATGGTACATGAGACATATAATCATTTTCTTCAACACTAATAGGACATAAACCTGAAGAAAGATTAAAATGGGAAGCCAAAGGAACATTTATAGGTTTTTCCTTATTCAATTTGAATCTTACAGGTAATTTATCAACTTAATTCTTCTGTGAAAAACTAATCTTACCATTTCTTTTGTCTCTATGTATTTCAATACCCAAGATTTGTTTTGCATCTCCAAGATCCTTCATATCAAAAGTCCTAGCCATCTGAGCCTTCAACCTGTTAATCACGTCCATGCTTTTACTCATAATAAGCATATCATAAACATACAACACTAAGTTAATGAATATTCCATTCAACCTTTTGAAGTATAAACAGTGATCATATTCACTTCTAGTATAACCTTAGCTCACCATGAAAGAATCAAACTTCATGTACCATTGCTTGGGCGACTGTTTCAGACCATACAATGATTTCTTGACCTTGCAAACTAATATTCCTTTATGATGTTGAACAAAACCTTCGGGTTGTTCCACATAAATCTCCTCATCTAAATATCCATGTAAGAAAGTTGTTTTAACATCTAGTTTCTCTAACTCCAAATCAAGCAACGCAACTAGTACTAAAACAATACGAATAGCTACAAGCTTGAAAAATGGTGAAAAGATATCATGATAGTCAATACCTTCCATCTGAGAGTACCCTTTTGCGACCAATCTGACTTTGTATCTCTCAACCTTACCATCAACACCTTTCTTCAACTTGAACACCCACTTACATCCAACAGTTTTTCTATCTTTGGGGAGGTCAACCAATTCCCATGTCTTCTTTTTCTCCAGAGAATCCATTTCTTCTTTCATTTCCATCTTCCACTTAGCATTGTAAACACAATCAATGGATTCCAGAAAACAAGAAGGTTCTCCGTCATCAGTAAATAAAATAGATGAAACAAAATCAGTATATTTCTTAGGAGGATTTCTCTCCCTTGTTGATCTTCTTGTTGTAGATTGTGGGGTTTCCACATTTTCTTGAATTTCTTCACCTCCTATGACTTCTTTTTCACCAAAAACTTATTCTTTCTTCTTTGAGTAAGGAGAAGATTGGTTCTCCAATTGAACTAGTTGTTTTAACAGTACATGTTCTTGTTGCACATCAAATCTTACATTTTCTAACTTAATCAAAGAAGATTCATAAAAAAATACATCTCTGCTAATGACAATATTGTGGGCAGTGGTATCCCATGATCCATATCCTTTTGTTACATCATCATATCCAACAAAACTGCACTTCTTTGATCTAGGTTCTAACTTAGAACGTTGATTTTTAGGAGTAAGTGCATAAGCTTCACAAACAAATATTTTCAAATTCGAATAATCACAGGGATGACCAGTCCATACCTCTTCCAAAATTTAACAATTTATTTCCATTGACGGTGATCAATTTATTAGATAACCATCAGTGGAAATTGCTTCTACCCACAACTCTTGCCCCAAATTAGCATTACTGAGCATGCTCCTTGCTTTCTCTTGAAGAGTCCTATTCATGCGCTCTGAAACTCCATTTTGTTGAGGAGTGTATACATTTGTTTGATGTCTTACAATCCCTTCTTCTTTGCAATACTTTTCAAATTATAAATTTAATAAAACTAAATAGTTCAGTAACTTAGTTAGTAATATGTTATTTATTAATGAACGAATTGATAGGTCACATCATTTAATGGTGACTCTTGATTTGTATAAATCCACATTGTACTCCTTGTAAAAATCATCAATTCAATAAATTAAATATATATATATATATATATATATATATATATATATATTGGAATATACATTCCAAGTTGGTATCAGATCTCAACGATCTCCATCTCGACGTTATTCATTCTCCACACTGGCCCATTCACTCCTCTCCCATCTCTTCCTCGCATCCACTCCTCTCCTGGTTCCGTCGTGTCCCTATTCACTCCCTCTTCACTCACTTCACTTCATTCCCGATTCTAGAAAACATATAATATTAAATAATAATTGTAATAATAATATTATTTATTATTATTATTTTAATATTAATTAAAAAAAAACGTTTTAGAGCTATTAAAGTTTTTTTGCATATAATAATATTATTAATGATTTATTAATAATAATAATTATTGTAATTAAATATTTAATAGTTAACCTATCCTTAATCCAAAATTAGCAACACGAATACAAGAAATACAGAGAGAAACCATTTGGAGAACAAGGATTTATCTATAAAGTCCGAAGATGATCCAGTTCAAAAGATACTAGCAAAGCTTGAGAAAAAAGATGAGGACATTCACGACCTAAAACTTGAAATTATCTTACTGAGAGACCAAGTTAAAGGAGGAAATAACTCACATACAGGCCCAACCCACAACATCGTTCACAAGGTTCGATGGCGAAAATAATCAAGATAGGATTCGATGGATCAACAAAATCGAAAAAAATATTTTGAAATGTACTATATATATTTGGAGATGACAACAAATTGAATGTTGCGGCAATGCACATGGATAAAACCGCATGTGACTGTTTCTTATGGTGGGACTCAACAATGAAGGGAGGAAGACTATTTGGAGACTGGGACACCTTCAAGAAAAAAATTTGTAAGCGATTTCAAGACATGGAAGAAGTCGAAATCTACAAAAATCTCACTTGTTTACAACAAGAAGGAACTATGGATGGATATTTTAGCAATCTATTGGTCCTGACCACTTGTGTCCAAGATATAACTGAAGAACGACTCCCACAAATTTCCATTGGTGGGATAAAACATGGTATTCAAAACAAGATAAAATTATCAGACATCAAAGACGTGGAACAAGCCCGTCAAAAATCAAAATTAATTGAATAAAAGCAAAAATCACAACGTTCGTCAGTTTATATACCACCCCACCTAAGAAAAAATGGGAAAAAGGACGACAATCCATGTCATAAGTGTAATGCCCCTAATTGGCATCCAGGACATAAGTGTGAAAATAATACTCGATTCTTGTGCGAAAAAAGTAATACGAGTGACGATAATGATGAAGAATCAAGCGACACACCTTCCTCTAACACATACTCAGATGGCAATGAGACTAGAAAAGAGGAGGATAACAACTCACCAATGCTCTCAGTGGCTGCAATGACAGGTATCTCTCAACCCCAAGCCCTCAAAATGTTTGTCCATATAAAAAACACTAAGGTGACGATGTTGGTTGATAGTGGGAGTACACACAACTTCATAGACTCTAGTATATAAAAACAGTTAAACATATTCATCTACCCTACCGCCAACTTCCAAGTATCGATACCAGTTAAAAATACCACATTGTGCGATGGTAAATGCCATAAAGTAGAACTAGATATAAAGGAATACAAGCTAAGATCACCAATATATGCTATGGAAATCAAAGGGGTTGACATTGTTTTAGGTGCACAATGGTTGGAAATGCAGGGGGCAGTTAGATAAAACGTACGAGAACAATTTATAAGGTTCTATGAAGATGGGAGGAAATATAAATTTTACAGTATTAATTGTCCCCCTCCCCAAATTGTCTTATCCAATAAAATGGAAAAGATGATAAAAAGGGAGATTGGGCCTTCTTCTTACACTGCTATGTTATGAAAGGAACAGTTGACGAAAGACAAAATACTGACCCATGTGAATTAGAACAAATCCTGGGGGAACATAGTGACATCTTCCAAAACCCTCCTCATGGTATCACGCCCCCACGTTCTAGGGATCACATAATCGATTTGATGTTAGGATCAGCTCCAATTAGAAAAAATTCATACACACAATGTCACAGGAACAAATCAGAGATCGAACGTTTGGTATAGGAACTATTAGATGTTGTAATAATCACACATAGTAAGAGTCCCTTCTTTGCACCAGTCATACTTGTTAGGAAAAAATATGGATTGTATAGACTTTGCATTGATTATCGATCATTAAACAAAGTCACTATAAAAGATAAATTCCCCATTCCCTTTGTTGACGAACTGCTTGATGAGATACGTGGTGCAAAATATTTTTCTAAACTAGACTTAAAATCAGGATATTACCAAATTCGTATTCGAGAAGAAGATGTCCCCAAAACATGTTTCTGCACCCATGAAGATTTATATGAATTTGGAGTGATGTCATTTGGATTATCCAACGCTCCGACAACATTTCAAGCAGTAATGAATGACTTGTTTCTCCCTTACCTAAGGAAGTTCATGCTAGTGTTTTTTTATGATATCCTTATTTATAGTAAAAATTGGAACTCGCGCCTAAAGCATGTAGAAACAATATTGAAGCTTCTAGAAGAAGAAAAAAGAAATAGATTTTTGGGGCACATTTTTTCATCCGGCAACATTAAGGTCAATCCCTACAAAATTATGGTGATCATAGAGTGGCCTTCCCCCAATTCAATTGCATCGTTAAGAGGATTTCTGGGTCTAACAGGTTATTATAGCAAATTTGTTCACAACTACCCCCAAATTGTTGCACCCCTAACATCACTATTAAAACAGGATGATTTCATATAGGATAAGGATGCAGAAACTTGTTTTGAACAATTGAAAACCCTAATGACATCCAAACTAGTACTTGCGACTCTTGATTTTATGAAGACATTCGTCCTTGAATATGACGCTTTAGGGACAGGCTTAGAAGTTGTTCTCATGCAATATGATCATCCCATTTCTTTCAAAATACAAAAGTTAAAACCAAGTGAGCAAACAAAATCCACATACGAAAAGGAATTGTTGGCAATAATGCATGCCCTTGTTAAATGGAAGCAATATTTGTTTAGGGAAAATTTTATAGTTAAAATAGGCCACAATAGCCTGAAGTATTTTCCAACTCAAAAAAATATCTCTCCCGAACAACAGAAATGGGTAAGCAAAATCCAAGTATTTTATTTCAACATTTTTAATAAGGGTAAAGAGAATAGGGTTGCAAACAACTTATCAAGAAAACATGAGAGTGATGCCTCACTATGTGCCATATCCATAGTTGTTCCTGAATGGATTTCAGATGTCCAAAGTGAGTATGTGAAAGACCGAAAGACAAGGAAGCTAATTGAAGAAGTTGAAAACAATAAAGCAACAAAATCCAAATATTCATGGGAAAAAGATATACTATGGTACAAACAAAGAATATATTTACCCAGATCATCAAAATTCAAAACTCAAGTTTAAAAGAGAACCATGACTCCCCAACATCGGTCCATGTNGAGAACCATGCCCCCCCAACAACGGGCCATGTTGGTTTCTTAAAAACATACCACAATACCCGCCAATATTTATTTTGAAAGGGAATGAATATTGATATCCAAAAATATGTGGCTAGATGTGATACTTATCAAAGGCAAAAGTTAGAAACGATGGCTCCTCCGGGTCTCCTACAACCCCTTCATATTCCAGCCCAAAAATGGTCTGAGGTATCATGGATTTTATTACCATCCTTCCTACATTAGAAGGAAAGGATAGTATATTTGTAGTCATTGACATATTAACAAAATATGCTCATTTCATTAGTATTTCATCCAAAGAAAAATCAATTCAAGTCGCAAATAGTTATTTAAAGAATATATTTAAGCTCCATGGGTTTCCCAAGGTTATTGTTAGTGACAGGGACCCCAAATTTACCAGAAACTTCTAGAAAGGATTGTTCCACCAAGTTGGGACTTCATTAACTATGATTACCTCGTACCACCCCTAGACAGATGAACGAATGGAAGTAGTAAACAAATGCCTTGAAGGATACTTGAGGAATTTTGTGAATGACCGACAAACTCAATGGGTACAATGGCTACACCTTGCAGAATGGTGGTACAATAGTACATATCGTATATCAACAAAAATGTCACCTATTGAAGCCTTATATGGGTATCCACCTCCTATAGAAAGAGAATATGGCATCAACAATTTCAAATTTCTAGAAGCAATATATTACCTAGCGACATCCGATGAGGTCATCTGCATTTTGAAGAACCATCTTGAACGAGCAAGAAACTGCATGAAACAACAAGTAGACTAAAAAAGAACTGGTCGATAATGTGAAGTGGGTGATTGGTTGTTTGTTCGCCTTCAACTGTAAAAACAAACTTTACTAAAAAATTCCAAAAATCATAAACTTGCACCCTAGTTCTATGGCCCATATCAAGTTCAAAAGCGAGTGGAACAAGTGGCATATGCTCTAGACATCCCATATAAAGGAAAAATACATGACGTCTTCCAAGTGTCATGCCTAAAGAAGAAATTGGGCTCAACCACTCACATGCAAATTGAATTGCCAATGTTAGATGATGAATGAAAATTAGTGTTGGAACCAAAATGCATTTTGGAAGTTAAAACCATAACAATTCGCTCCAGATCAGTCAAAGAATACCTTATCAAGTGGAGAAGCTTACCAGGGGATGAAGCTACATGGGAGAAAGAACATTTTCGTTCGTTCCACCCATCCTTACCAATTCTTCGTGGATTAAGTATTCCAGAGATGGATTACTTGTAATAAAACTAAATAGTTAAGTAACTTAGTTAATAATTTGTTATTTATTAATGAATGGCTTGATAGGTCACATCATTTAATGGTGACCCTTGATTTGTATAAAGCCGCATTGTACTCCTTGTAAAAATCATCAATTCAATAAATAAAATATATCTTTTGGAATATACCTTCCAAAAGATATATAGATTAGTATTATTGAGCATGCTCCTTGCTCTCTCTATAAGAGTCCTAATCATGCGCTCTGCAACGCCATTTTACTGAGGAGTGTATACATTTGTTTTATGTCTTACAATCCCTTCTTATTTGCAATACTTTTCAAAATATAAATAAGTAAACACACCTCCATTATCCGTCCTTAAACACTTGATTGTCATGCTAGTTCTTTTTTCCACCATAACTCTAAATTGTTTAAACGTGTTAAACACGTCAGTTTTTTTAAGACATAGACCCAAAATTTCCTTGAAAATTAATATATAAACAATATATAATATGTTTCTCCCCCATAGGAAATGGTAGGAGAGGGACCCCACTAATCAGAATAAATGTAATCGAGAACACATTTACTAACATGACTCATCTGCTTTGAAATTTTGTCTACATTGCTTTCCAAATATACAATGTCTACAAAACATCAAATTCAAAGTTTTCAGATTTGGAAGCAATTTATGATTCATTAATGTGTGAATTCCTTTCTCACTCATATGACCAAGACGTTGATGCCATAATTGTGTGGATCCTGACATCTCTTTAGATACTAACGTTGTATCATAAACTTGAGTTCTTCCAACCAATTTGTAAATATTTCTTGTTTTATGTGCCTTCGTGACCACTAAATCACCCTTAGATACTTTTAGTATTCCACTTAAACTTGTAAACTTATGACCACAAGAATCCAACACTCCCAAATATTTTTTTTTTAAATTCAGGCACATGTCGAACATTTGTTAGTGTTCTTATAACTCCATCAAATATTTTAATTTTAACACTTCCAACCCCAATAGTCTTACATGAATGATTTTCTCCTAAAAGAACTATACCATCATTAACTGTTTGATAGGAAGCAAATCAATGTTTGTGAGGACATATATGGTGTGAAGCACCAGAATCTAATAGGCATTCTTCATTATATTCAGAAACATTACAAACAGACAAAACTTCATCGATCATACCTGAATTAGACTTAACTGAATTTGCCTCTGATTTGGAGTCATCTTTCTTCTATTCTTGTATTTTCCAACGGTGCTTCTTGAGATGACCAGTCTTGTTACAATACCAACATTTTAATTTTGTCTTTATGCCCTTTGATTTAGACGTGGAAGTACCTCTCGACTTTTCTCCTCTCTCTTTGGATCGACCTCTAGCAACCAAAGCTTCCGGCGAAGAGGTTTCAAAACTAGATTTTTTCCTTGATTCCACAGACAACAATGCTCCAACCACATTGTCAAATTCCAAAGTATCAGTTGTACTAAGGATAATGGAAGAAACTACTTGAACCCAAGATTTAGGTAAGGTACATAAAATATTCGTTGCTTTATCTTCATCATCAATTTTAACATCCATACTAGTCAACTGGAACATTAGAGGAAATTTGCGGTCTAAAATGGGCCTTATAAAAAACTGTGCCATGGATGAACTGGATTGAGTTGAATTTTTAAACCTATAGAATTTCAATATAATTGGTCAACCATTATGGTTGAGTTGGACACATAATGCTTATGTGTCATATTTTTATTTGACAATAGCTAACTCCATATCAACCTCACCTTAGTTAAGTTCTTGAAAATATCACCTCGAAATAAGATAAATAAACTTTAACTAATAAATATAAAATATTTTATTTGATCACTAATTCCAACTCCTCTAAAGCATAACCTTCTCATTAATTAAAATTGTAGTGGAAGCATTTTGAAATAGTAAAAACATTTATTAATCAATTTTTTAAAAAGAAAACTAAATAATATTTAATTTTAAATAGACTTATCTCGAAATACTAAATAAAAGATATTTAGTATTTTTAATATTATTAAATAATATTTAAAAAAATAAATATATTAAATTATTACATCCAAAAATAAATAAAATATTTAAATACTAACAAAATAAAAAATAAAAACTATTTTTAATGTTACTAAAATATAATAAAATTTTATTTTACTTTTTTCCCTCTTACCTACCTATCCATTAAACCACAATTTTTTTTATATTAATATAAAAAATAATATGAATATACATAGTTTATTTTATTTTATTTTATGTGATGTAATATTTTTTATATGAATTAATATAAAATTTATATTAAAAATTAATAGTGATTTTTTTAATACTATTATAATTATATTTTTCATTATAAATGAATATATTTGAGTTTTACATTTATTAAATATATAAAAAGTAGTGGTCAACTCATTTAAAATAATAATAATATAAAATTCAAAAGTTTCCTATCATTTATTATGTGTGCACAATAATCTAAATATTTCATTAATATTTTTAACCAATATCTCTTAACTCTACATTAACTCAATATAGTTGTCAACTACCATTAATGAAACGATTTAGATTGACTTTCTTTATATTTTCATTAGATTTAATCTAACATGGCATATTTGTAGTGTGATGTGGCTTTTTTAATTATTTTCCTTAGGAGGCCCATTTTAGACCCCAAATTTCCTCTAATGAATAAGAGTATTAAAAACATTCAAATGGTCTGTTATCTTCGTACCTTCTTTCATTCTCATACCGTACAGTTGTCTCTTCAAGTAAATTATGTTAGTCAAAGATTTTGTCATATGCAAACTTTCTAACTTGCTCCATAGGCTTGTTGCTTACTTTTCTTCAACAATGTTAAACAACACATCATCCACAAGACACAATCAAATTGTGCTAAGTGCTCTAGAATCTAATTCTTGACATTCATCATATTTCATAGCTAGAGGTCTCTTTCTCTTACCATCTAAGGCTTTATGCAACCCATGTTGAACTAACAGATCTTGCATTTTTAATTTCCATAATTCAAAATTATTTTTACCACTAAACTTCTCAATTTCAAACTTTGTACTAGACATTATTGTGATTTTTTTAAATTCTATGTGTGTGTGTGTGTGTTTCTCCCATAAAAACAATAGGCTCGCTCCCGAACAAAAAACAACAGGTTCGGGTGTCAGAGTTTACTTTTCATTGTTGAATTGTTGCAATTTTTTTTTTGAGCGTAGGCAGACTTCACCAACGGGGACTTCCCTCTCCATGGACCCCAAGGCTCACTTTGCTGGCTCTACTCCTCTCCAGCAGAAACCACTTCTCCAGATATCGGGCAAACTACCTCCACTGCAGGAAGACTCCCTCTCCATACTTCTCCTCTCCATGACGGCTTCTTGTTAATATTTCATATGCTTAGCTAGATATCATCAGTGTTTAATCCAAATTCACAATAGTAGAATATGCATAAACACTGAAACAAACACAATCACAAGATAGACACACTATTTATCTTTGGAAACCCTAAAGGGAAAGAAAACCCAACAAAAATTCCTCTATATAGATGTATAAGATAAAACCCCGAAAATAGGTATTCTCCTCCTTGTGGGTATGTCTCTCTCTCTCTCTCTCTCTCTCTCTCTCTCTCTCTCTCTCTCCTACACGCTACACAAGTGTGTGTATGCGTGTTATAATGAGGAGCACAGCTCCTATATTTATACACTTTAATTCACTTGAATTTTACCCTAACAAGTTGGCCTCACTAAACTGATTGGGATGACTTCACCTAGGAAGACTCAAAACAGTATTATAATATATTCATTAGGGTACTATTGACCCAACTTACAATGGAGGATTTACCTCATGACTCTATGATGACCAATAATAATAACATCCTGACAGAGGAATAGAACATCTCCCATGGGGTACATCAGTAAAATACATTTAGAAGATCCTTTGAAGTTACAATATTTCAACACTTCACCTCTCCACAAGCTCAGCAAGTCCAAGCAGCAATAGTGATGGTTCTCCACATGACTGCTCTTCTCCTCATGCACTTAGAGCCAGACTTGCAATGCATGGAGTCATCCCACAGGTGGTCAAACAACGGGCTCAAGCAACCATAATTCTCCATGGTGGAGGTGTTAGTTAGCCTCTTCACCACAAATAGGCAGCTCCCTCTTCTTCTTTACGGGCAAATAGAATTCTTCACGCACAAACCAACAGCAATCACATAAAGATATCTCAAACTCCACATTAGACTCTTCTTCATGTGCAGAGCGGCTACAGGATCAGCTTCCTTTCCCAGACCTCTCCACGACTTCCACAATTCCTCGTTGATGTCTTTCCTACCTTCACTCACATCTCTTATACCACTTGTTAAATATCAAAGACATATTATAGGAAGAAACACCATTAAAAACAACATTGTAATGTGGTAAAACCCCATAAGGGAAACATCCACGCAGGAAAAGTATTGAAGCTCATTAATCAATATCGAAGAGATTACATGATGGGTCCTCAAGCTCTCATACTACTACTACATTACATATCCCAACCATGCACTATATACTTCATGAAATAAGTTACATGAGTAAAACCGTTGTCGATTATGCCCGTTACAAGAACTTGCCGTAAACACATCTAGTTTAGTTGTCAATATTAACAAGTTCGAGCTCAATCAAGTGCTTGTAATAGTCATTACTATAAAAAAACAACAGACTGTTGCTTATCTCTGTTTCATCCATGGCGATGCAATGCTTGTGAGCTTCGAGAAGAAGGGACATTCACCAAGGCAAACATGGAGGTTGCCATGGTGAATGTGAATCCCAACCATATGGTAATGCAATTGTAGAGCGTCTGGTTTCTACAATGTATTTTTTCTTCATGCTTAGAGGTGACATACAAATCTAAGGGGAAGACTCTCAGATGAAGATTCAAGCTCTCAATCACACAAGGTGCAAGGTATTATAGACTGGTGCACATACTTGGAAACAGTAATGAAGGTCCACCTTTTTTTTATGAAGTGGGGAGAGGATGACTCCAATGGCACCAACTAAATATACGCCACCATTGAATTCAGTAGATGAGGGTGACAACCTAAAATTCGAAGGGGTGGTGACAATGGAATCCCATGTGAAACAAGAACCACCAGACCACTCCCATGCCAACAGTCCAGTGAAGAGAAAGGAAGAATTAATCACCACAATCAACAAGGAAACTAAACATCCGGATGTGGATCCCCTGTGGCAATGTAGATGTATAGACTATGATGCCTCTGGGAACACCTCAACTTGGAGACCATCTTCGGCCTTTGGTACAACTTATGTTTCATCGGATGTCTAGGAATTGCATTATTATTCTCATTTTTGTTTTCAAATTATGTGAATACATGAAGTTGCATTGTCAATCTAGAAATCTTATGACTATGACATGCGAGTTAAGCATTTGTTTTTACCAGTCTGATCATAGTTTGTTTAGAGGGATAAGGGTCTTTTTTGGCATTACTTTTCCAACATAACCTCTTGGTAATGTTCAGAATAACTTTTCCAACATATCCTCTTGGTAATATTCAGAATAGCATGATATGGAATGTTTACAATTGCTTTTGGTTTTCAGGTAGATCTTGTCTAGTGGATTCAAAGGGCCACGACACAGATCGTATATGTACATTTTGTATTATGTAATATAAGAGTTATCTTAAAAAAACACAAGGATAGAAAATGTATTAATGAATTTAAGCACTAGACAATACAAAGTCTAATTTTTTTGCACATGATATACAACATTATAGACACAACATTATCCATAACTTTTGGGACCTCGGGCTTGCAATGTCTATACAAAAAAGCATCATTGGAAATATTTAAAACAAGGCACATCAATAGAAATTTTGAACAAGAGTCGTATCACAATATTACAAACTTTATATTCAACCATATTGAAGATATGGCATAAAAGGCTCTATGGATTTGCCAATGAAATCTACAGGGCCAAAGCTAAACAAACAATTGTTGAATGTTGTAATCATTCTAACAATCAAGTTGCATCACTCCAAGGCAAGATCAAAGGGAATCAAGCCAAAGAGCCACTTGAACCTTATTTGCATTTCATGCCTAGTTCACAAATTTATTGTTTGTGTCCTATGGTTTTCTAGCCACTAGATGTTTGGATTTTTGTTAAAGTTCTCTATTTTTTTTACTTCCTTTGTCTAATAAAGAAACAAAAAAAAACAAATAAGGTTACCTATAGAGTTTATTATCCTTATAGATATATATAAAAAGAGCATAAGCTCGTCCCTTCACGGCATCATTGGGAGGGTAGCAGAGAATCTACTGTCAATGTGAGTGATTAAAATATCATAAAATTAACTGACATGGGAAAATGGGCTCTGTTCTTTGGTTTGTAAACACAAAGATAGAAAATTATTAATGAATTAAGAAATAAATAGTGCAAAGTCTTAATTATGTGCACATGCTATATAACATTATAGACACAACATTATTGTTGTAATCTCACAGATCACATAAGGTTAACAATAATACATACTAAAACATACATAAATATAAGACAGAGACAAGAGACAAGAACAGAGAGGATAACAGATTATATTATTACAATGAGTTCATACAAGGCAGAGAACTGAACTGAGTTCTCGTTTGGCTCAACAGCCTAATATATACAATTTACAAACAGTTACAAAATAACTACCTATCGGTTCGGTGAACCGACACGACTTTTAGTTAGCCGACCTAATCTTCTAGTTTAGTCGGCTGATCGACTAAGTCGGTCCTCGTTCAAGTCGACCTGTGTCGACTTTCTCCTTCTACATATCCCCCACGAACAAAACGTTTCTTCGTCCTGAAGAAACAGGGAGGCACACAAAAATATATTTGGCGGACCCTTCAAAATTGCTATTGTGGTGGACTGTGCAGGTGGATAGTTGGTCTTTTCTGGACGCAGATCTCGACAATGGTCGGGGATGTGATGGTGAGGTTATGTTGAAAGTCTGTCCAGCTCTGCAAAGCTTTCTGGATGTTGATAGTTAATGTAGTTAAGCTTGACAGGACCGACATCTTCTCCAAGAGAGGGACTTCTGCGATCTTCTCCATGTTGGGGCCCAGGAACTGGTTCTGCTCTTCTGTTGTGTCGATGATTCGTTTCATCTGTGGGCAGATGATGTTGACTTTTTCTAAGTTGGGGAGAGCTTGTTGCATCCACTGATATGCTTCTCGTTCCAGCTGCTGCAGTTTGTTGGTCTCCAGCACTATCTGTTCTTCTATTGTCTGCCTAAGTGTTGCTTCTGTCGTCTTCCTGCTCTCCAAATCCTGAATGCCTTGACGAGTCTGTCGCGTCTGCTGATAGACCTGCCCATAGTGAGTAGACCAGTCTCTTAAGACTTCTTTTGCTATGGGTACTTCGTTATAGCCTGAGAATCCATCTGTAAATGAGTAGCATTCATGGCCTGCAACTTCATTCAAGATTTCATCAGCATAAGGGGTGGGGAATGGGTTTGTTAGTGTGACTTTGTTGAGCTCCCTAAAGTCGACACAAATTCTTAACCTTGTCGGGTCATGTTTCTTGGGTTGCACGACCATGGGGCTTGCCCATTCCGACTGGTCGATAGGGTAAATGATCCCTGCTGCTAACATGGTGTCGATTTCTGTTTTAACTATCTCCTTGTACTTGTGAGCTAGTTTATAAGGTCTTTTCTTGACAGGTCGAACATTAGGTTTAGTATCTATTTTCATTTCTCCCATTTCTTGTACTAAGCCTTTTAAGTCTTTATAGCCTGGAAAAGACATCCTGGAATTCTCTAAGTAAATTTACTATTTCGGTGGTCTCTTGTTCGTTCCAGTAGTCACCAATCTTCGCTATTTTTGGTCGGTCATCGTTTGAAATGTCGACCTCTTTAGTTTTCACTTTGGCATCCAGCCACTCTGGTGCTTTAGCTTCATTGATCAGCCGAGTTCCTTCTTTGAACTGTGAGAATGTGGCAGGGAAGTCGGCTGCAGTCATTCTGTCAAGATCTGGTTTGTCGGTGGTCTCGACTTTCAGGATTGAGTGGATAGGTTTGGTTGTTTCAATGTGGTCGAATTTCCATCTGAAGCTCTTGCCTTCTGTGTGTTCATTTTCTAAGTGTAAACGGGTTGACTATGGTTTTGACTCAGTTTGTATATTGTTAAAGTCCTTGATCTGTCGATGGTCTTGGTAGGGTTGTTTTTCGGTTGGTTGGATAAACTGCTTGATTTGATGTGTTGTCTCAGCCAGATTTTCATTTTGAGGTATGAATTTGAAGTCTTTAATAAAAATTTCCTTGAGTTCATGCCAGAAGAAGGTTTCACCTCTAGCTTCCTCCATCTTATACCATTTATTGAGTAAGTCGGCTAGGGTTGAAGGGAACAAATGTGGCCAAGCTCGCTCATCCTTATATCCAAGTCTTCGCCACTCCATTTCACAAGTCTTGATATGATCTTCTGGGTTTTGACCTTGGGTAAAGATAGGGATTTGGGCTTGTTGGGTTAACTTCTTTCTACCAAACCTCTCGACAAAGTAAGTCGAAGCAGCTGTCCAGGTCTGTAGTTTTGACTGATGGGTATCCCACCATCTAACTGCTTGACCTGTAAACGTTTCAACTAAGCTTTGGAGTCGGCCATGTTCTCCAATATTTTTAGATACCTGTTCGACGTGCATGACTGGGGATTCCCTCTCCTTATACCTGGGTAGTTGTGTAGTGTTTAAGTTGGTTGGTTGTAAGGTAGGGCGTTCCCTGACTTTCTTTTCAAATATTTTGGGGATAATTGATACTATGAAGCACTGTCGAGAGGGTTTTTTTTGTACTTTTTGTATAGTCCAGCACCCTCTTGCTTATGTTTCATAATTTTCAATCTCCCAGTCATATAATTCAGCATCTAAGTTATAACCAATTGAGTCTTGGTTACCTAAGTTAAGTTCTCCATAGATGTTTGGTTCTGTATAGTCTGTATTGTTGTGGATCTGGTAAAGTTGTCTAACATCGAATTCCTCATCAATCGGTTCAGTCCAAGGCTTTCCTTGGGATGGATGAATGAGTACAATGACCTTTTGACCATTTCTTTTTAACTTGATTCCTTCCTTGTCTAAGGAGATGGATGATTTCATCTTTCATCCCCAAGGTCGACCGACTAGTGCTGGGAAGGAGCTAGATCCTTCTTTTGGTTCAATAATTTCAAAATCAACCTTAGTCGAGATTCCTTTCATGGTCGTGTCGACATCTTTCCAAACCCCAATGGGTTCAATGAGGCCTTGGTCGACGAGTTTCAGATAAATGCCTGACTCGTAGAGTCGAGGTTTTCCCATCTTTTCCCATGTATCTCGGGTCATGATATTTACTTGGGACCCGAAGTCGAGCACTACTTGTCAGATGTGGTAACCTTCGATTCCCAGGTCGACAAGTGGGTCGACATCATTTTTGTCTTTTTGGTTTAGGCTGCAGATGTTTTTTGTTCGTTTTCCAAGGTTGGTACCTTTTATTTCATGCAATAAGTCAATGAATTGAGCTACGGATTTGTTTGTTTGAGCGAGTTGGACTAATAGAAGTATTGTGTTGGGTCGACTGTTAACGATGTCTTCTTGTCATGCAAGGTCATGAAATATGTGGGTTGCTTCTTGATATGTGTGTTTTTCCTTCATAGGGTCAGGATAAACATTTGTGTCTTTAATCTTACTAATTTGAGGGTTATCAGGCCCTGTTTTTGTGCCTTGTCGAGTGACAATATGTAAATTTTTAGTAGTTATTACATCATGCTTTTGTACACAAGACAAGACATTAACATTTTTCTTCGTATTGATTTTCTCTAACATAGTAGGACAATCCTCCAATGAGTGATCGCCTACTCCACAGTGTGTATAGAATTTAAGATCAGATATGTCCTTGTATGGACAGTCTGCGTACCGGTGGCCTTCTTTGTAGCATGTGAAGCACTGGGTGGGGCGACGTGATCGTATGTCGCGATTCCCAGGGAATTGACCTCTTCCTCCATAACCCTAACGTCAGTTGTCGTATCGGTGCTCATATCGTTGGCCGTCGTATCTTTGTCCATTCTGATTGTTTGTTGGATTGATTTGCTCATTGTTTTGCGCTACTACATTCATTTGGTAGACTGCCTAATAGTTCTGTCGGTTCTTCAGGTTTAACTGACAGTCGACGGTGTTATGACTTTTGGTCTCACAAATGGCGCACCAAGAAGCCTTTCCGTTCTTCATGTTAAACGGACAATATTTTGTAGAGTGTTCTCCGTGTTCCTGGCAAATGTCGCAAAATGATTTAGTTTGTACAAAGCGGATGTCTTGTCAGCTATATTATTGTCGACAGTTATCTTTCGAATGACTGACCGTCGAACATTTGGTACACCAGATCTCCTGATTCTTGAGGCTTAGTTCCTTCAAAGAATTCTGCACGTTCTCGAGTTGTTCCTCTAATTTTTGGTCAGTGGGGTAAGCAGGTATGTCTTCGTCCATCTCCACTTGAAGAGCTTTTGTTAGCGCGTCTTAATATGTTTTGAACGTCTCCAGACTGATGTGTCGGTGTACTTTCTGTGATAATCCTGCAAGGAACCATTGAATCAGTAACTGTTCATCAATAACGTAATCTAGCTGGCTTAATAGGTCCTTCCAACATTTATTGTAGTTGCGGACTGTCTCCCCTGGCTTTTGTGACGTCGTTTTAATCCTTTTGGCGGCCAGGTGCTTAGCATCTGGGGTTTTGAAAAATGACAAGAATTGCGCCTTAATCTCGGCTTTCGTCGCTCTGGGTTTAGGCTTTTCGAAAAGGTCATGTACCATGTCAAGGCCCTTTTCCTTAAGGCTCCTGTGAACTATGCCATTTGTCAGTCTTTATCTGTAACCTGGTTGGATTCCCAGGTCGACTCGCAGACGAACCAATGTCGTCTGGGGTCTTCATCTCCCTCATAGAGAGGAATGTGAGCCGATCCGTGACCCATGTCTGAATCACTTTCACTGCTCTCAAAAGTTGGCGGAGGTGGAGGTGGGGGTGGTGGTGAAAGTGGTGGGGTTATTGATGTAGTCGTTCCTGCAGAATTCTGGTCGACGAAACTTGCACTCCCGTTGGTTGTTGAGTCTTTGTCGACTTGCAGTCGGTTGATGTCAACTTCAGCTGTGGATGGTCCGCTACAACTTTGTGTTCGCAGGTCTGATTGTTCGATTTATTCTAAAGCTGTACTTGGCGGGGGGTCGCTCCTTCATGTGTCAGTAAGAGCAAGTGGATACTGTGGAGGGAGGGTGCCACTCGAAACGTCACCCAGTTTCCTTCCAGCGGTCGACGTATAATAAGGTGTCAACCAGTGTACATTTCGTCACCTAGTCGGCTCCATATACTGAAGTCATCAGCTCGTAGTTGGAGGTCTTCTTCGACAATAGTCTGTATTCTAGTACACGGATTCAATGGGGAAAGGGTTGTTCCTTCACTAGGAGCTCTTAGTTGGAGAGCTTCTGGCTGCTCTATCCACACTTCTTCCTTTGTAGGGGACGCTTCTTGCTCCATGCCTTCTTCATGTCGGTCATGACCCGACTCTGGCGGATTCTCTTCCTTGTTGTTCTCCCTAGGGTTTTTTCCTCTGTGCAACTCTAAGGCTCTTTCACATCTTGCTTCCCTTCTCTAGTATCTTTTGTCCCTTTCGATCTTCTGGATGTCCGACATACTTTCGTACAATACTTATTCTCTTGAGGTCCTCTCCGCCCGACTTCTCATTACTGGTGACTGCTATATGGTTTAGGTCGACTAGGATCCACTATACTCTATCTCCGACACATGACCAGCTACTCCCCCATAGCCTACCCGACGCTTTTAGAAAGCCCGTATAGTTCGATTTATTTTCTCATGAAGTATTCCCACTCCCTTTCTGCAATGAATTTCTCCCACTTCTTATGCTTCTCCGCCCAGTTAGTGTTTGATGGTTGTTCGCACAGTGGTGGACGAGGTTCGACAATGTGTCCTGCTTCCTTCTCGATCAAGAATTTGAACAGCAAGGTCGGTAGGAAACACAAAAATTGTTTGGTGAAATCTGTGTAAAATTTTTCTTTGACAGTTTCCACTGAAGTTTTGTTTTCAATTGCTTGCTCCTCACAAAAGTCGTCGGCGATTTTCTCAAACCACTCCGACAAATTTGTTCGGCCTCCTTGGATCAGTTTTTCCAGCAACTGTTGTTCTTTAGTTGCGTCCAGCTTTCTCATCCAGAAGTTGCTTCAAGAGTTGGGGCACTGATTCGACAAAATTTTCATGCATCTCTGTGAAAAATCTTTATTTTGCCTCAGTGACTGTTAATCTGTTCCTTCATGCGTAATTCTGCAGATTGTTTGCAATTTTACGTTCCCACTAGTCCTTAATCTCCTGCTCTGGTATCATATGTGAGCATATATTTCAGTCATGTACTACCGGCAACGGAACCAACGTTGTAATCTCACAGATCACATAAGGTTACCAATAATACATACTAAAACATACATAAATATAAGACAGAGACAAGAAACAAGAACAGATAGGATAACAGATTATATTATTACAATGAGTTCATACAAGGCAGAGAACTGAACTGAGTTCTCGTTTGGCTCAACAGCCTAATATATACAATTTACAAACAGTTACAAAATAACTACCTATCTGTTCGGTGGACCAACATGACTTTTAGTTAGCCGACCTAATCTTCTAGTTTAGTCGGCCGACCGACTTAGTCGGTTGATTGACTAAGTCGACCCATCGACTTAGTCGGTTGATCAACTAAGTCGGTTCTCGTTCAATTCGACTTGAACCTTATTTGCATTTCATGCCTAGTTCACAAATTTATTGTTTGTGTCCTATGGTTTTCTAGCCACTAGATGTTTGGATTTTTGTTAAAGTTCTCTATTTTTTTTACTTCCTTTGTCTAATAAAGAAACAAAAAAAAAAACAAATAAGGTTACCTATAGATTTTATTATCCTTATAGATATATATAAAAAGAGCATAAGCTCGTCCCTTCACGGCATCATTGGGAGGGTAGCAGAGAATCTACCGTCAATGTGAGTGATTAAAATATCATAAAATTAACTGACATGGGAAAATGGGCTCTGTTCTTTGGTTTGTAAACACAAGGATAGAAAATATATTAATGAATTGAGCAATAAACAGTGCAAAGTCTTAATTATGTGCACATTCTATATAACATTATAGACACAACATTATCCATAACTTTTGGGACCTCCAAGCTTGCAATGACTATTAAAAGAAGCACCATTGGCAATATTTAAAACAAGCCACATCAACAACAATTTTGGACAAGAGTCGTATGATAGTATTATAAACTTTATATTCAAGCTACTAAAGATATGGCATAAAAGGATCTACAACTAGAGAAAAACAACATACCAGGGAATTGTTAAAAGAAAAACTATAAGAAACGCCACTAGGACCAAAGGGCCAAACCCATAATATTTGACTCAAAAATATTCTCAAAGGTTACTGTAACATCTTACAGACACCATTTGTGATCATTAAAAGAAGCTAGGTAAATAGCAATTCTAGAGGAGAGTCACACTATAGACGTCCAAAATTTATTTTAAGTATACCGAAGATATGGCTTAAGAAGATCAGTTAGACAACACAATACGACACAACACTGTTCAAAGAAAAATTACATGAGAATAGGAAACCTATCATTCAAATTCATCACTAAACAACAGGAAATCTTCATTATATGCAATTGCTATATAACATAATAGATACAACATTGTTGGTAATTTAACAACCTCTAAGCCTGCAATGTCTATTTAAAAGAGCACAATTGACAATAATTAAAGCAAGCTACACCAATATTAATTTTAGACGACGTTCATATCACAAACTCACAATTTTTCTAATAAAAAATTACAACAACATTTCAACCACTGTTTACTTTAAATCACGCATTTAAATAAAAAAAAGTCGCATTAAACACATAAATATCACTATACACCATTAACCAGAATGCCCAATCACTATATATATATATATATATATATAAGGGGGAATAAATTTTATAGTATCTAAGTGGTTAAATCAAAACCTATGACCAATTTACTAAACTATCATAAGCTCGGCCCTTTTGGACATCATTGGGAAGATAGCAATGATTCTACCAGTTTTATGATCATAACAGTAACTGGCATCATAAGATTGGACTTTGTTCCTTAGTTCATAAACACAAGGATTAGAAAACATAATTACTAAAAATAATCATTAAACAACACAAAATCTTCATTATATGCAAGTGCTATACAACATAATAAATACAATATTACTAATAATTTAAAAGAGCACTATGGCCAATAACTAAAACAAGCTACACCAATAGCAATTTTAGATGAGAGTCACATCACAAACTCACAAATTTACATTCAAGCATACGAAAGGTATGGCATACGAGCCTCCATAATTGCACTAAACAACATGCAACAACATTGTAAGAAGCAAAATTATAAAAGATGCCACTAGCAGTGAAGGACCAAATCCATAATCACTAAGTCACAAATATTTTTTTAAGCTCAGTATAACAATCAACATGCACCATTGGAAATAATCAAAACAAGCTATACTAATAGCAATTCTAGGAGAGAGTCACACCACTTTCTTATTGAAGGTATAGCTTAAAATCCTTTACAACTAAACAAAACAATATGCCATAACAATGGTAAAAGGAAAACTATAAGAGATGCAACTATCATTTGAAAGACCAAACCCATAATTATTGAGCCAAAAACCTTGTTAAAGGTCACTCTAACAACTTACAAGAAATCGTGGTCACCCTTTCTGGCCATGTGGTTTATGCTAACTATGGTAGACAACAAAATTTTTCCCAACCTAGAGAAATGGGCATTGATGTCAAGGGCACCATCATGATCGCCAAGTATGGCAAGCCCCGATGTGGATGCCAAGTGCTTGGCACCCAATGAACAATAAACAAATCAAATTTTGCATCTATGCTAAAAAGAAGTAAAAGAGCCTTCTGTACGCACAAACTAATAGGGTTAAAATGATCCATATATGTTAGAAATATAATAGAAACAAAATAAAAGATGAGAATATATTTTATTCGAATAAAATAATATATTAAAATCAATATTATAAATATTCTTCAAAACCTTATCTTTATATTGAATATGACAAAAATGAAAGTATCAATAGCATTATGATCTTAAATGGAGGTATGACAAAAATGAAAGTACCAATAGCATTATGATCTTAAATGGATGTTTTTAATGGTAATTATATCATAAACTCTAACTTCTATCAATATATTATCAAAGAAAAGACAAATTAAAAGGCAAAGGAAATTATATTAAAGTAATTATAACAACTTTTGTACCAGAAATTTTACAAATTTAATCTTTCCAAAATGTTTCTAAATTGTTTTATTATAGAAATCATAAACATGAACACCTTATTTAAATTTAAATATTAAAAACATTACTATAAAATTTAGAATTTTAATGCTCTTTATTTATTAAAAATTGGTAAATTTTATAAATTTTAATGCACTTTATTTATTAAAAAATGAATCTTGAAAGAAAAAAAATTAATTTCTAAAAATGAAATTTAATTTTATCATGACAAATTAATTTTTTATAATATATTTTTAATTTAAAAAATAAAAAATAAAAAACTGACATTTTTATTTATCAAAATGACATATGAGGTTGGAGTAGTTTTTTAAAAGACTCACAATAGGCCTTCCCACCTTCTTGTTATTTCATCAACTTGTGCACCTTCTTTATGTTGCTTAAGTATTTCTTTGAGAGTGAGTCACCTACATCATATCATGTAACTTAGAGATTCTAACATTACTTTTTTTTTAATGGCACATATCACAGATCCTTTGCATTGTATGTCAATGCAATAAGAAAGTTGTACCATATTATTTTTTATGTTGCGTAGCTTTAGACAACAACGTTGATCACGTCAAACCTCTGGTGACAATAAACCTCATGTCATTGGTGACAACGCCACCCATTGGAAGATCTAACACTATGTGTCAACAACTTGAGCAACTTCATTAATAGCATTCTCCACAAGAGTTGCTTAGTAACAAGGCTAAGGCTACAAGCAATGTGCAAAGAGTCCTCACGGAATTAAAAGACAAATTTGAGAAAATGGGGAAAGACATCAAGGCCCTCGTCGCTAACCAAAAAATTTGGATGGAAGAAACGAAAAATAGCAAGGCACTTAAGAAAGAAATCAAAGACGAAGTTGTTCTAGTACTTGAAAGAAAACTTGATGGCAAACTGTACATAATGAATGAGAAACAAAAAGAGTTAGATGACAAGATGAGTGCGATGACACATAACATAAGCACCATGACACAGAACCAGAATACAATGATAAAAATGTTGCAAAAACTAAGGTCTAGTACAAACCATATCAGCAACTCAGATATGTTGGACCAGTATGTCAACAAAAATGAGAGCAACAAAGTCGACCAAGACAAGGAGAAAAAATATCTTAGGGATGACCAAAATACCAATAATATATTTGATAAAAGTAAAAATGAGCTCGACCAAGATCATAATGAGAGTCAAACCAATGTCGTAGATAATAAGGACGATCCACATGACAATGACAAAAAATGGATCCTACAGTATGCAAAGGAATCAAAGTAAAAAAAATCAGATATCGTAGATTCATCTTCTACCTTAACTGTTCTACCACCCTCGAGAAACCTAAATGTAACACTACCTGGTGACTTTGAGTGTGAGAAGCCTCAAGAGACGCCACTTCTTGATATAACTCATAAGGATAATAAAAGGGAAACATTACGTGATGACATCCTAAGTATCGTGGGACAAGTGATTTCTAAAATTAATGTTTGATATGATCAGTCACAAAAATATTCCTCGTATTCATGTACATAGAAAACAGGATAACAATAATAAACATAATGGAGTCGAATTCAAGTTACATATGAAGGGAAATTGACAAACTATTGTGTAAAGACTAAGCACATACCTAACACAAGTTCTAAAACAAAAGACATAAAAGAAGTAATGACGTTGTTTCAACACAAAACAAGAATGAAAAAAACGACAACAATAATCTAAGCTTTGAGGACAAAACTTTCATAAGGGAAAAGCAATATTACAACAATAAATAGCAAATAAATAGGTTATAATCATTAGTAATAATAATTAATTATTAAATATAGCTACGAAGATAAATGTCTCTTCAAGTATTCGATGGCCAAGCCATATTTAAGGCGGCTATATCCATTGTAATTATCATCCATTCAATTATTATATATATTATATATTATTATTTGAAGATGGATCATCTTCCCCTTTAGTATCCAGATACAGATTCTCCATTACACCAGATACGGTGTAACAAAGGGCATACAACATTCAAGTAAAAAACTAATTATAAAATTTGTCTTCTTAAAAATTGCAATGAAAAAAATGAAAGACAAACAAAATCATAAGCCATGATAAATGGTTCCCTACCACTTGTGAGACATGTTCCAAAATATTTTTAGCGTTCAATAAATCCTTTGGCCCATAACTGACACTTACGTAATGATGGAGAGCAACTTCCATTAAACTCCAAAAATCTTCAATTCACTTCTTCAAATGTGGTCAACCTCTTCATGATGACGCTTGCTTCAATTACCAATTCTCTTTTAACACAACTCTACACAAATGATCCCAAAATTGGTATCTCATATGTTGGCTTCCTAAAGCCTCTAAATACTTAAAATTAGAAAGTCAAAAGAGCTATCGCTAAATAGTTTGCTAAGGTTCTAAATGAAGAAGCAAGCTAAGTGGACCTAAATATGGGAAAAACTTTGGTCAAACATGCTTGCACCAAAGGAGTCTTAGCATGGGTGACCTTCCTAATATGTCATTTTTAGCAAATACAAGCACCATAGATGATTCTTTGCTATGCAAATCATTTTGCTAGTTTTGATCCCACTTCTCCCTAGTGAGCTATACGAATATTAAAAGTCCAGTGAAATTGGTCAATTACTAATGCCCAACGATATGGGTTTTTTATTAATAACTTACTATATGCAAATACTTCCAAAAATGATCTCTTATGGACTGCGAAAAACTCTAAATGCTTAAATAAAAGAGGTGTTGCAGCTGCAACTTTTTTCCCAAATTTAAAAAAAAAATTGGACCATCTTTTTAATTTTATCTTGCCTGGGATTGTTTGGATTCCTGAATTCTGTCTTTCCTCTGCTACAAATTTGGATCTTTTGAGGTTGAATTGAGGTCAATTGTTTTCTTTCATTTCGGAAGTTGAATGATCTAAAAATGCCAATACTTTTGACTATGGAACTTAACATTTTTTTTATTTTTCAATGGTTTGGTTTTATCGCTGTCGGATGTTTGTTGAAGATTAAGTCGGGGTTTTAGTTCTCTATGCCGCCGCTGTTTCGGAGATGAAACGAACTAATTTTACTGCTACACAACTTTAAAGTCTTTCGAACACTGAACGTTTTCGATGATTTTTTTGCCTGTTTCGATGATTTTTTCTGATCGCTATCGGAAGTCTATTGATGTGTAAATCGGGGCATTAGTTTCTATATCGCCGCTATTTCGGAGGGAAAATAGAGAGTGTGTCGATGGCTATTTCTGATTTTCGTCGATGCCTTGATTTTATTGATCAAACTTTTACTTTGCGATTTTTTTGTTTTCGCTATCGAAACGGTGTTGATGATTGATCAGAGGACTAGTCCTTTGTGTTGCCGACACATCGACACCTTTGAGCTTTGAGTCGCCGATATTTAGTAGTTAAAGCTTCCGATCACCGATGGTTTCATGTTGACCGCGGAACCTTTAGTCTGTATGTCTTATGCCGTTGCGGTTGCTTAATGAACTAACCATCTGACATATAGTCCTTCCGCTCGCCAATGCCGATGTGTTTAATGGGTAGTGGTTCTGATTTCTGATATGCGACTTCGGCAGAATTTAGTGCTTTATACCACCGACATTGCGAAAACTTTCAGCTTTGTCTCGCCGATATTGCGGATTATTTTGTGTCTTGAGCCGCCGATACGTAGTTCTTAGAACCTCCGATCGCCGAAGTTTTCATTTGATCGCAGAAGTCATAGTCCGTATGTCTTCTGTCGTTGCGACTCCTTAGTGAACTAACCATTCGACATATAGTTGTTTCATTTGCCGATGAGGAGTTTGTCAGCCCGATGCTTAGTATTTTTCCCACCGATGAGGGTTTTTTCCCACCGTTCTTTGTGAGCCTTTACCCTATTTCATGGGCGATGAAGGTTTCTGATTTTTTACTGAGTTAGGGATTTCGCGATGAGAACACAGTACAGGGCCTCACATTTGATAATTAGTTTTATTGGTAGTGTGGTTTACGTTTTATTGAAAAGTTAGATGATCTTGAATGCAGTCCGGATTAATGATGAGTTTTTCGTTTTAACTGCAGACGGACTTGAGGATGTTTCAGACCCAGTTTGATGATTAATGCTGCAAATAAGACATATCTAAAAGACAAAGCAGAAGGGAGTTGGCTGAAGAAAGGAAAAGTAAGAAGCAGAAATGTTGCTCAAAAAAGAAGAAAGTGAAGGTTTGAGATCAACAGGATTTCAAAAAAGACCGATGGATTACTAAGCAGAATCAATAGCAGCAGAGGCCCAAGCTTGTAAAAAGTTCATCAGTTACCAAGCTGGTCCCTCTTTATAAATTGCTCTTAAATCTTAATCTAAAATGTAACATATTGTATAAGTCATGAGTACTCAATAAAAGGCAAAAAAGGTGGGATTGAACGGTTGGGGGAACCCAAAGGTTACCCGGGGGGCAACCCAAAGGTTTTGTTGTTTTGTATAAATATAGGAGAGTTAGATGTAAAATGGAATTTTTCCCAGATAGATTTGTGAGAGTATGTTGTAAGAAAAACTATTTCCTTTTGCAATAAAGAATTACAAGTTCCCTGTTGGAGAAAGCTTGGTGGAAGGTTTCAAATGTTGTGCTATGGATTTGTTGAATGTGAACTATTTCGTTTTCAGCTCATGTCCATTAATTGTGAGATCGTTCTAACTCTTTGAACCTGTGTGAATGCGCTCTAGTTTATTCTATGAAATTTCCACTGTGAATAATGAAGGCTTTTCATAAACAATAAGCTATCTTGTTGTTCATATATCTATTAATGTTTATATGTTTTGAAATAAGTAACAGCTATCTGTGATTTTTCTTAATGCATGCGTAGAAATACATTACTCATTGATAAATGATAATCTTGCTCCCTAGGGATAGGTTAGATAGTTAGTTTTAGCTTCTTGCCGTGTGTGATTTAGATGCGAGAGAATTAAGACAAGAGGTAAGAACCTGTGCATCACATTGTGACCGCTCCTCGTATTTTCTATCAATCTGCATTTTTAGATAGGGACTTGTACATCATACTTAAACAAAAAAAACTAAAATACACACGATGGACCGGGCCGTAACCGATAAAAACCTTTATTTTGTTACTTGACCTACGGTAGCCGAATCGTAAACCAGACGGATTCCCCATACCAAACAATAACGGGCTAGTTGAGAACGTTTACTGGGAAGAATCCCTAACTGTTGTTACCTGTGATTTTCCAAGCCTCAACAAAAGGTAAACAAACTCTAGCTTAATAGTTCACAAGGCATAATATTGGCTAAGGTTTTGCAAATGGGGTGGCAAGCTATATAAGTTAGACTGAGAAGAAAACTCCATAATTACACATGCTTTAGCCAAAAGAAGCTTGAAATGGATGACCTTGTTGATAACACTGATAACAAATTGATGACTGATAGTTTTAATTTCACTTCTTAAAAAATGAACTATTCAGAATCATAAGAAACCGGTTAGCTATAACTAATGCTCATATTTAAAGCAGAAAAGACCTCTCAATACTTACATAACTACCCTCTTTGTATAAGCACCTTCACCTCAAATTGGAAATTATAAAGTTATCCAACAATTATAAAGTTGACCCACAAAAAATTTGTTAATCGTGTTTCCTTTTGTGAATCCCCTTTCCTTGTTATGATGATCTATGGTAATCTTGATACATGAAGACCTTGTGAATTCCCTTTCGTTGTCATGATGTTTCTAATTGTAATCTTGATACATGAAAGCTCGAGTCCACCTTAACGTCATGGCAAGGAATGCTCCTCCTAATCAAGCGCCTTACCTAAGATCATGTCAAAAATTATGGCAGATAGATTGAACCCTTGCCTGAGTAAGTTCATCTCTGAAGAGCAATTCGCCTTCTTACCAGGTAGGCAAATAATTGATGCAGTGGGAATCATTCAAGAAGGCCTTCATACTATAAAAAGCCATAGCAAGAGTGTCTCCTTAAATCAGATCTCCATAAAGCTTATGATAGATTGGATTGGTCGTTCTTAAGATTAATTCTCATTCATAATGGGCTGCCTGCTGAAATAGTTGAATGGGTTATGGCTTGTATTTCATCTGTTCGATTTGTTGTTCTTTTTAATGGGGTTCCGGCGGCTTTCTTCAAAGGGAGCAGACGTTGAAGGCAGGGGTGTTTATCCCCTTATTTGTTTATCCTTGCTCAGGAAGGGTCAAGTCTCCTAATCCGTTAGGCTAGAAGTCAAAAGAAATTCATAGGGATTAAGATTGCAAGAAAAGTTTTCATTTCCCATCTTCTTTTCGTTGATGACGTCTTGATTGCTGGAAGAGGGTTTAAAGATGATTGGTCTTTTTTACAGGGTATTCTTAAGCTTTTCTGTAAAGAGTCGGGGTTGGCAGTGAGCGAAAAAAAAATCTTCTATTGTATATCCCTGCAAGGATCGATCGCTGAAGGATTTCTTGGTCAATTTATTCAGAGGTTGGCTTTAATTATCTGGGCTTTCATTTGAAACCTAATGGATATAATAAAAGGGACTGGGAGTGGTTCCTAATAAGATTCCAAATTAAAATTTGCAACTGGACTTATCGGCATCTCTCACTGGGAGGTATACTCATCTTGCTCTCGTTGGTGCTACAAGGGATTCCAGTTTACTGGTTTTCATTGTTTAAGATTCTTGGATCTGTTATCGCCGGGTTGAGAGGTATGATGTTCCATTTTTTGTGGTCGGGCAGTTTGGAATCATCAAAGATCCATTTGGTTTCCTGTCAATGTCTATCAAGGTCTCGTGGTTTGGGAGGTTGGGGATCAAGCATTTGGAAAAATTCAATCTCTTTATGTGCTAAATCATTGTGGCGTTGCTTGTTCTACTTTGATTTATGGGGTAAGCTTATAAAAGCTAAATATTGAAGGGGTTTGGATCCGGTCCACTGGTTTCGGGGCCTTATTGCATAGATGTCCGCTAGATCGGCAGTTTGGAATAGTTTCTCTCATTGTCTCCCTCTCATTATAAAGGATTTAAGCTGGCGTGTTGAGAGGGGAGTCCAAAATTTCTTGGGAATTTATCCTATTTGCGGTTTGGAAGGTGATTTTGTATTGTCTAGGGAGCTTAATAAGGAACTTCACCTTAAAAAAAATTTATGTTTTAAAACAGGTACAGGTGGGTCATGACATTCCCAGATGGGCTCACTGCTCTTTGGGGCTGTTTGGTGATCTTGCCAAGGAGTGGGACGGATATGTCTTCAACAACCTCAACCAAGGAAATATAGTTTTGGGACCAGATTCTGATAAGTTGGTGTGGTCATCCAATCCCAAGGAAGGTTCGGTATCCGCTTCTTTGGCTTATAGTTCTCTTATTTGTGATGAGAATTCTGGCACTGTTGAGTGATGTATCCACTTCTTTGGCTTATAGTTCTCTTATTTGTGATGAGAATTCTCGCAGTGTTGAGTGGTGGAGCAATTGCCTATAGAAGAGCTACATTCCTCTCAAAATTAAACTGTTTAATTGGTTATGTTTGAAAAGAGGCATTTATGGGCTAGGTAGATGCAACTTATGTTATTTAGAACATGACAGGGGATCATCTTTTCGGTAGCTGTATTTTCTTCAAAGATGTTGGGTTCATTTAATGCATCTCCTTCAGTTGGATTTTAGTTGGGAAGGCTTATCTTTGGATGAGATTTTGAGTTTCTGGTTTTAAAGGAGATTTCCTGTCAAACATCTTCCTTTTTTTTGTGATATGGGAAGTTTGGAAGGGCAGGAATAGGGCTATCTTTGATTTGCAGGTGCAGAAGATTGAGGTCATTCTCAGGAAGATTATCTCATCTTTGTCTGAATGAAACTGTCTTTCCTTCCAATAGGTATTCAAAGGTTAATTTGTTCCCTACTCTTCTGTATGAGCATCTTGTTGGATTCTTTGACGGGGCTGCCTTGAAAGGACTATGTGGAGCGGGGCTGTTTATAAAGTTTCGGAGGAGCTGTTTATAAAGTTTGGGAAGGAGATTGTGTTGAAGGTCTGGCTGAAAGCTGGCATTGGATCTAATACCAGGGCTGAGATGGTGGCGTTGTAGGGTTTACTATATCTGGCTAAGAGGTGGGGTCTAACAGCATTACAAGTTCTGGGTGAATCGCAAGTGGTTGTTCACTGGGTTTTGGGGAAAGCACAGAGTCAATCTCTGGTGCTGCTCCACTAGATGGAAAATATCAAGTGTTTGATGAAAGACTTCTCCTTTCTATCCTTTCATCATATTTCCAGAACATACAATGGGGTTGCCGATATTCTATCTAAGAAGGAGTTGGGTCCTATGGATGGCATAATTTTCTACAGGGTTCTCCATAAAGGGAAGCTATGTAGGTCAGGGAGTCTAGTTCTTTTTTTTTTAAACATGAATGGTGAAGGACTGGAGCTGTTTTGCTATCTGCGAGGGTGTTTGCCCACTTTACTCGGTTTTTTTATGATGGTTAATCATTTCTTGATGATGGTTTTGTATGGATGGGGTTTCTGGATAATTGTGATCTGTTATTGAGGTTTACCTCCTTTTGTGTTTAGGATTGGATCTTTCAGTTTCTCCCGTCCTTAGATACGGATTGAAACTCTGTCCCCTTTGTGGTTGCTGGTTTCAAACCAAAGATGTGTGTAATTATTGACACGGCTTCCTTCTTAGATACGGATTGAAACTCTGTCCCCTTTGTGGTTGCTGGTTTCAGCAAAGATGTATGTGTAATTATTGACACGGCTTCCTTCTTAGATACGGATTGAAACTCTGTTCCCTTTGTGGTTGCTGGTTTCAGCAAAGATGTAAATATAATTATTGACACGGCTTTTATAATAAAAAGTTGTTTTTTCGTGCTGAAAAATAAATCAACCGCATTAATGTTAAAAACAACCCCAACATTTAGTTTTCCAAGGTTGCTCATCCTATTGCGTAATTCCAACTCACAGCCACAGCCTGATATCATATTCTTCTAAGCTTCATTTCATTTCATTTCACATCCGATATTTTGGTCAGACATCCAATCCAAGGCGCTTGCAATAATAGCTCAAACCTGTAAACAATAAAGGAAAGACAATACTTTTAAAAGTTTCAGGGACCACGTCTTTTGGGATTTGACACCTTGCCAACATATAACAAAAAAACTCATCAAGCCGAGTCACCTAAGCATTTATTAAACTGCAACCATTCTTATCATACCACAAAATAAACACCAGACTACCTTAGTTGTCTTAAGAATCAGGAAATATTGCATAAACCCTACCAAACACCTCTGAATAATCCATGCAAAAATGAAATTCATGAAGAAAAATGCTTCTCCACTGGAATCATCAATGCACACAATGGGCATCGTATGCCCTTGAGAAACCCAAATAGAACTCAAATTTAAAAGAATCAACAACTGCTTTAGTCAAGGAAAAATTATCCATAATTGTTGTCATCAAGGACTTCATATCTTACAGATTTTACTTGCAAATATAACCTATCAAGATGTTTGTGTACAGTATAAAACATGGACAAGTTGAGGCTTAAAAATATATACATATATACAAAAATACATTTAGACAAAAGTCTGCCTCCCATATGCAAATCAGACATCCAAGTCATTTAAATAAAACCAGGAATATGAACTTTACACACTTTTTCACCCGTCTTTCTACTTAAAGATTACATCGAAATGTACAAATCTCCGACACAATAAAAAATGCGAACACAAACTTTACAGGGAAGAGCGAAGTGCTATCTTCATAGTTGTTGGTTCAAGAAATCATCTTCTAGTGATTTGTTTCGGGATCCCAGATATCCTGTAAGGCTAAGAAACCACTCTCCCCACAATTGAGCGCCACGCTGCATCCAGTTCTGCTCAGCTTGGCTTTTGTTTGCTTCTATTTTACTCTTCCATTCCTCCTCCAGCAAAATGTCTACCCACCTCTTTTTCATGTATTCCAACACAGCATCCAGCCCCTGCTGAATGATCTCTTGAGGTGGGATGACAAGGGGGTTCTGATCCAGGTTTAGTTTCTTTAAATTGCTTAATCTTCCAAAAGAGCAAGGCAATTCTTTGATTTGATTGTTGCTCAGGTCTAGGTCAACAAGATTGGTTAAATCACCAAATGTGTCTGGAATGCTAGTTAGATCACTAAAATTGCTGCTAGCATTCAAGACTTCAAGATTTTGCAATTTGCCAATAGCTAAAGGAAGTGACCTGAGCTCATTGAAATGGACATCCAAAACCCTCAATGATTCCATCTCACAAATAGAAGATGGCAGGGACCTTAGTTTGTTTAAGTGGGCAAAGAATTTCTGAAGATTAACAAGCTCATTCCCAATATTGGTTGGCAAATAGGCCAACTGGTTGAAACTAACATCCAACTCAATCAATGCACTGCACAAAAGCCACTTTGGCAAATCAGAATCAAACTCAAGGGAACCAAAACAAAAGGCAGAAACGAACAGACATAATTTATATAAAGTATAAACACAAATTAGTAAAAAGAGAAATTCGTCATCCTCTTTTGTATGTGCAATACATAATTTTACCTGCATCTCGAAATACTGTCGGGTAATGCTTTCAGTTTGTTTGCTGAAACATTTAGAACCTTCAGACATTTTAAAAGCCCTATAGAATCTGGCAGCGAAACCAACATGTTAGAAGACAAATACAGTTCCTCCAAATTGGTGAGGCCTGCAATTGAATCAGGGAGAGCCTGTGGTTGACAGAAAATATTTCGATGGGCAAATTGATCAGTATAATACAATGTACATGACCTAAACCACACTTGCAAACAAAAGTAAATATAGATCTTTAACATGCTAGTAAAAACCCAGGCAACTCCTCACCGCCAGTTGATTATTTGAAAGGTCAAGCAACGTTAGGGTTGCAAGCTTGCCAAACGCCTCTGGAATAAACCTCAGCATCCGTCCTTTCAATTCTAACTTCTCGAAATTTCTCTGGGATGCTTCTTGCAGAACCCTCACCACTTCCTCATTCACCTCATCATTCACAGGGAGCACTTCAGAGTAACTCCCTGATGATTCATATATATCAGCAAGTTTTTGTTCTGCATCCTTCAACAAATTCTCATATTCGTCATGTTTTTCATCAAGAAGAATCACAGCCTTGAAGGGAAACATTTCTCTCTCTGCGGCTTCTCGAGCCTCCTTCTCATTTCTAGCCTGAATGAACATAATGCAGATATTGACTGTCAAACGATGCTTTTAATATCATGTATCCAAAATGGTTTCGATTAAAACAATAGATGCTTTAAATACTAATAAAAATAGTTGGCTCTTACCAAAAATACCGAATCCGCCATTAATCAAAACATGTATAAAAGAACGAGGATAGCACTGACCTGTTGAGATCTCCATTCTCTCCGGTCCACCTCATCTGGGCGCTTTTCCAAGACAACAGCTTCCAACTGCTTTGAAAGCCTTGATTCAATGTGGGCTATATTGATCCTTGCCTGATCCACAACCTCATGATCAGGTCGCTCGCCAAGTAGCTGTAGAACATCTCTAGCATGGACTACATCACTAACAGCGGCAGTCATTAAAGCAAGTATCTCCGGATTTTTCAAATTGGGCATTTGATTGAGGAGCACCTCATTCTCTATCTCATTTCCAATACCTGCTTCAACATTAACTAAATGCGCTGCCCCACCGTCATTTGCAGTCCAATTTACAAGAGATTGGGAAGGTCTAATCAAAGGCTTCTGAAGAGGCTTCCGAGACATCACATAAGAAAGAATCGGGTGACTCTTAGAATCAGGCTCCATCCGAATCTCTGAAGTGTTACCCATAAAAGTGAAAGTTCTCGCCTTCAACTTGCAAATGGCTGTGCACTTTGAGCAGATCTTTCCTGGAAGAGCTTGTGTTTCACGGCGTCAAAAGCCCTCTGTATTTAAACATAAATCTTTAATAAACACACCAATATTTCATTGCAAAACCCTAAAGATGGATTAAACATCAAGCTTGTAGAAATCGAGGATTTAAATCATAAAACAGATATCTTTGAAGCTCGGAATCAAAACCAAAATACAGTTAAAGCTCAGTATCCAGACGACCGGCGGTTCCTGCGTATAATCCTCTAAACTTTCCCCTCTAAACTTACCCCCGTAAGACCCCACTCGAATGAAACTCTACGGATAAAATACTCAGAAATGGAATCCTCAGGGCTTGACGAAATAGAACCTTAAGCAGATATGCATCATAAAATGAATCATAACCATAACAAAAAGACAAATACGCACAAACCCTCGACTAAACACCAAAAGAATCCATACAAAACAAAATCAAATAAAGCATAATACAAACAGCGCAAAAGCCAAACATTGCTGGTTAATTGAATGAAATATACAACATACCGCTGTTCTCAATCCGCTCGCAGCCCACTGCAAAAAGGGCCAGATGAACTCCACGCAACGCAGCTCAATAAATTGGTAACTGAAGACGAACCTTCTATTATACACAAGCTCAGGTCAGGATTTTGGTAGGGCAGGTTGCAGGCTGTAAATAAGACGAAAGAGGATTTTGTCAAGCTGCATTCGTACGCGCCATATAGGTGAAGGACTCCAGAGAGTTTCGCAATGGATAACAAATTTAAGAGTAATGGATAACGGATGCTTTGTCGTATTATGGGCGTGGAACGACATGTGGTGAAAGAGGATATTGTGTGGTCATATGGTAAAACAAAGACCTTGTAGCCGGTGTCTAATGGTTTCTTTTATTTATTTAATTTTAAGATTCGGTTTCTATTTTATTTAATCTTTTAATAAATTTAATTTAATATCACTCTTGGGCCAGCTTTGCACAAACTTTATTGCTTAACAATAAGTGATGGACCATAAAATTTATTTTTGAAGATATATTTTACCACCAAGCTGGTTTTCCATTAAAACGTTATATAATGAGTTATTATTTGGAACGATACCTATCCCAAACCCTAATTTTGTAGGTACTTTTGGAAAGAGGATGAGTTGATTTTTATTGGTTTGGTGGAAGAATAAAGCGTAGTTGCAAAAACCTAAGAGAAGGTACAAAGGGGTTGGATTCGTGAGTGAGGAACGCCCTAATTTTG
The DNA here is from genome assembly GCA_001517045.1 of Pseudotsuga menziesii. Lineage (NCBI taxonomy): Eukaryota > Viridiplantae > Streptophyta > Pinopsida > Pinales > Pinaceae > Pseudotsuga > Pseudotsuga menziesii. Next base: position 529,281 of record LPNX010457396.1, on the reverse strand, counting down.
TAGGTAATTTTGGAAAGTGGATGAGTGATTTTATTGGTTTGATGGGATAAAGCAAAGCTCTAAAAACTTTAGAGAATGTATAAAGGGGTTGGATTTGTGAGTGACGAATGAGAAAAGGTATAAAAGGGTTGGAATGTGTTTATATGTTGGAAATTTGGAATGTGTGAAACTTTTTGATGTTTGAAAATGAAATATACTTTGTTGAAAGGGTGTTGAGTAAGGTCACATTATAATTTTTTGAATTTTTTGGTGAAGAGATTAGGTTCAATTTAGCAGATCTTTAGTGCGTCAGAATCCTCCAACTTTTGTGGATGGTATTCGTGCTACATTTGATAGATATCATGATTCAGGTAGTTTATGTGCTGCAGGGGCCATCATCCTCTTGACAATTTCCATTTTTACAAACTATGGTTAAATGGAGGCCCTGGAACAAATACAAGAGATGAGATTCTGGGGTTTTGGATGGTCCTTTATTGCGCCGAGAGGCGCTGTACAGCTCAGTATGGGGGAGATCTTGTCACGTGATGTAACGTGATGTAACGTTACTAACATGTCGGCAAAATATAATAGTGAAAGTGAATATTATGGGGGAGATCTTGTCACGTGATGTAACGTTACTAACATGTCGGCAAAAAAAATAGTGAAAGTGAATATTATGGAAGAAATCTAGTCACGTGATGTAACATTTGTAACATGTCGGCAAAAAATAATAGTGATAGTGATAATGTAACACAAAATAAAAAATAATATCACTTTAGTAAAGTTATTTTTATTAATAAAAACTAATAGCACAGAATAATGTCATTTTATCTCGGTAAACATAATAGCACAGAATAACACATTGAATAAGCACTCATAGATTAATGCATTAAATTAAAATTCAAA
>LPNX010457396.1:461999-527096 GCA_001517045.1 Pseudotsuga menziesii | reverse complement strand
GTGTGGGGAAATGATGCAATGTTCGTTCCTAACAAAATAAAAAATATTATATGTCGGCCATAAATAATATTAAATATTAATGATAATAAAATTATATGTGGACATTAAATAAAAAGATGTGTCTTTTGGTTTGAATCAAATCAATGGATACCTAAGAAGAGGTTTGCATCTCGAAAGATTTGATCCATCTCGGCGCTTGATAGAACCTAGGATTTGGATCTACGCTGGTTTTGCCAACTTCCAACATATTCTCCTTGAGCAGGTGGTTGGAGACTCACTATTGGTGTCAATCAGGCAGACAAAGAATGTTCTCTGCAAGTCATCCATCTCCAATTTTGGTTGTCATCTATTTTGAAGATGTTGGTAGGCTTTCCGGGGTTATCCATCGTTCACATCTACTAGGAATTTAATAGTCATGTTGATCCTTTAATTGCTCGTGGCATCTTGGTGGAGGAGGGTGCCATACATTTTGAATATTGGGTTGAGGGTCTTCTTGTCTCTTTTGATAGACTTCTTATATTCACTTCTAAGTAACTTTTCTTGCGGCTATCTTAACAGGTAATGTTGGATGTATCCTGTTCTCTCCATATTTGGTCATTCTCTTTGTTTTGGCCTAGTTAGGTAGGAATGTTTTCGGGCTCCCCTTTGGTTTTTGTTTGGTTCCTAGACACTTCTCTTATGTATTTTCAGTGCTCAGCTTTTGTGTGTCGATTGAGTGGGATGTATCTGCCTCTTGTTCCTTGGCTCTCTGGTATAGGATTTTTGGTCCTCGGGGCTATTGTTTTTAGACTCTTTTTTCGATGGTCTTTCGTGACCTTTGTATGCCTGCTACATGTACCTATACTTTTCAATATAAAGTATAGTTATGTTCTTGAGAAAAAAAAAAGAGATTGGATACTTGGGCGGGAATGAAAGTTTTTGGTAGTCAAAAAAGAAAAAGAAAAAAAGGTTAATTTTTATAATAGTTTATATGTAATTTTTATGTTGTTACAAGGTATTAAGTTGAAGTGGTTGAGTAAGCAATGTTTGTATTACACTTCTCAAACATCAAAGATTATCCTTTTATCATCTTTATTTTTTAAGACCGAATATTAACTATTATGACTATAATTTTTAAACATATGCTAAGTAGAGGAGGAAGGGAGGGAGGGAGGGAGTAGGGACGATGAAAAGAGGTTGCTTCACATCCTACAACTAGGGTTTGACCCTAGCTCCCAAGTTTTCCACACATAATGATCTTCAATGTGGCTCATTCGAAGCGAGATCTAATCTTTTAAGGAGAAGTCCCACTGTTATAAGCCCTTGTAATTGGGACTTCTAAGCATGGTGACCACCCAAAACCAAAGAATTAGCATTTCATAAATAAACTAACAAAGTTTTCAAAAATAACAATCATCACTATGTTTCCCATGAGTAAGGCCTTTCTTTTTTCAAAGAAGGGCACTTATTGATAAGTTTATAGGGTATTGGTCAAACCACAAGTTTTAGAACAATGGTTGGAAGAATATTGCATCTAACTAATGAAAGGGTCATTAAATTACTTCATTTATGGACAAGGCTACATTGGTTTCTTGTTCAAATTCAAGGAGGAAAAGGATTTGAAGTTTCAAAGCAACCCTTACTTTCTATGCCCCATGAGGTTTTTTCTTAATCAATTGACACATGATGTTAACCCTAAGGAGGATATCCCCTAGTGAGTGCTAGTTCGGGTTCACATCCTTCATCTTTCACTAATATTTTGGGTGGACATGGTCTTCAAGGTATTGGTAACATTGTTGAAAGTTTTTTTTGATAAAGTTGTCCCAAAGGCATGCAAATACTCTTTGAGTGTGGATCTATATAGAAGTAGTCCTTGAATAGGGGTTATTGGAAGCCATCTAGTGGAATCAAGATGGATGGTGTCATATTCAAGCATTGGATTATGAGTAGCTTTGATTCAAGTGCAATATTTAACATGAGGATGACTACTTTGGCAAACATTGCAAGAAAGGGTTGGCACCCTAGTCTTCCCCCTAACCAATTAATATAATCAAGTAATAGGAAACATAAGAAGCATGGATATTTGTTTGCCAAGAACAATGTCTTGGTCTCGTCCTAATCCTGAACCACGACAAATCACTTTAAAGTTTGGAAGGATCTGGGTGTGAAAGTTGACCCCATGAACACAACTACAAGGAGAGGGAGCATCAAAAAGAGGAGGAACCAAAGAAGGACAAAACAAATCGATGAAAAATGAGGAAATTGAACAAGAAGAGAAGAAAAATGTCCCTACTTAAAAGGTGCCAAAAGAAAACCCTAAATAGCCTAATTTGTAAACAAAAACACAATACCCAACCCACCACAAAATGTGGAAAAGCTAGGAAAAAAGTTTAAGTAAGAAAGTTTGGATGAAACAAATTGTTTGGCTTGTAGTGTTTGCTTACCAACTTTTTTTTTAATAAAATTCATCTTAAAAATATATATATATATATATTCTTCTTAATTAATCAATTTGTCAAATATTAATAATATGCACTTTGTTAAGTTAATAACTTCTTTTTTTTTCTTTGCAAAAGACCAATGTTTACCTTACATCTCATCTTTTTTAACAAGTAAACAAGAAAATAAAATCTTCTTTCTTCAATATTATAACTATAAATATAATCATATTATTTTAATTCAAATATAATATTTATTGTTTGATATAAAAAACTATAACGTAAATAAAAATATTGAAGTAGAAAGATATCCCAAGTTACGAATAGTTTTGCTTTAAGGCGGTGCCAGGCTGGCCATCCTTGGCAAAGGGATGTAGCATAATGTCTCTCTCAATTCTTTTTTTTATCATAATGTCAACTCTATGTTTTTCCGAAAGTGTTACCTATTTTCCTTGGGAGTAGAGGAATGATATTTTGACAACACAATTTAAGAATATCAAGAAGATCTACATAATCAAAAAGATTTTATATAAATAAAGCGGTGATATTTTTAAAATGAAAATGATCCACATATCACTTCAGCGACCAATCTAGTGACAAATAGATCCATAATCAAGAGTAAGAGTAAGGAACACTTAAGGAAAGGCATGTGTAGCTTTATTATTTATTAGGTAGGACTAGGGAGGCCTCCATTCATACGTTTCACTATCATTAACTCTCATCACAAAGTAAAGGACAATCAAGTAAAGCCAAATGTAGCTTTATTATGAGGTTAGGTTAGGTGAGGAGACTTCCCATGCTTACATTTCACTATCATTAACTGTAATATGCTATGCACTCAATTGATGGTAGGAAAAGGAAAAGGAAAAGGAGAGTGTGACCTCCATTGATTCATTTCCCATGGCCCGTTTTAGCAACTTTGTGATGCCCATTTTTTTAGATTCACTCTGTTTATATCAAAAATACAAATACGTGAAAGGAAAATTATTGCTTTCTTCGTTCACACGTGTACAAAATTATTGCTTTCTTCATTTATTTATGTTAGCCTATTTTAACTAAAATCTTTGATTATTATTATTATTTTTACTAAAATCTTAAAAACAAATTTATTTAATAAATAAGTGGTGTATATATCATGTTTAAACATAATATTTAATTTTCTTCACTTAATATAAAAAAATTAACTCAACAAAAATAGACAAAATCAACAAACAAGTGGTTTATATATAAGTTTTCTGCATAAGCTAAGGACTCAAAAATGGAAATAAGTCCTGTATATATGGTGTTTTCTTTTGTGTGTAGTTAGGAAGAGAGAGTGTTAAAAATATAACTTAGTTTTTTAAGTAAATTAAGAAACCTTTCACCGTGTTTGTCTTAGTAATATTTATTTTAGAAATATTTAACCATATTTATTCTAATAATAATGATGGAAATTACAAAAATAGATATAACCAATCATTAAAAGAAAAAGATAATTGGACTTCTTTGCATATCTAAAATTTTCTCTCTACCTACAAAAGGCAACCACAATTTTCAATCTCCACAAAAAATTGTATACACATCAATAACAATAACAATAGACGTGGAAAAACTAAACAATAGCAAAGATATACAAGACTAAAACAAATTATGGATACATATTGTCTCATAGCAAGGATATCTCTCCCACCTCACAAGTTCTTGAAATTTTGATTTCAAAAATATTTGCATAGAAATCTTCATCAAAATGAGTATGAAGGGATCCATAAAGGCCACAAGATGCAATCATATGAACCAAAAATGATAAAAATAGTCAAAATCACAATCAATAAAGAAGAGTGTGATCTATAGATAATTAGTAGCAACACCTCTTCAACAAGAGTGAGATGCAATAGAGAAGTCCAAAAGTCAATCCAAGAGCATTTATAAGAAAGTAAAAACAATGTAGGAATTAAAGAAAATAAGAAAAAGTTGATTGCACTAAGAAAAGCAAGGTGCTCTCTACCCATTATGGAGGAGATGTTGTCGCATTACACATTCCCAAAAATAAAAACTAATTAAAATAATTTATGTCCGCTTGTAACTCATAAAAAATTAAAAAGTAATAAAAAAAATTCATGTCTACTCATAAAATAATTTGTTTTAAACGAACATAGATTTTCCTTAAACCAGAATCTATTGAGGAGAGAGAGGGATGTGCAATTTTTTTGTTATCTTAATTTTTTTTACACTTTAAGAAAAAAATTACACCTTAAGAAATTGGATCCCTCCTTGTGCTTAATAGATCCGATATTAAGATGGATCTACTTTGGTTTCATAAAATTTGAGGGTAAAGGCCTATTTATGTAGTTAGGAGAGTTAAATGGTTTATGCAGTTAGGAGGAGTAAAATGGTTGAAAAATAAATCATAGTAGTTGGGCATCCCATTTCCATGATTTTGTAGGTGTATCCCAAAGGATTGGGATTGGGAAGTATTTTGTATGTAACCACTATATTAACATAATTGTTGTTTTTGCTTTATTTTAATTTCAATTAAATAGTTGAAAATTGCAATAGTTATCAGCAAATTTATGTACTTATGCTTTGGTGTTATAGATTGGCATGGGGCATGAATGTTAATATGTAAGTCAGATCTGAGAATATTAGTAGAAAGAATATATCCAAACAAATTGCACAACACAATAAATAACAAAAATAATCCACCCTTTTATTAAGATAGATGATTCATTTCGTGGGATGAATCAGACCTTGTTCACTTGGCTCTTCAAGGGGGCTTCCTTCTAATGAGCTAATGTTCCAATTACAATAATAATTGTTGCATTTTCATAAGGAGGAATCCATCTATTGCTCCTTCTTTTTCGAAAATAACCGTGAATGACAGAAGGAAGCGAGGGGTAAAGAAGCGAGAGTTCAAGAAGCCTCTAACGACCTCAACAGTTTTGGACCTGACCCCACAAGTATATAAGAAAGCATAAGGAAAGCAGAAAGAGACTATTAAGGAACATAGAAGAAGCATAGTGGAAGAGCGACAAAGAAAGAAGAAGGCGCAAATCAAAGACAACCACAACAAAAGGAAAGTCGGAGATGATGTATCTGGGTTTTCGATAATGTAATTGGGTTTCTAGTTCTTTGTTCTGTATGATGTCACAATAGGTAATTCTGTGCTTGTTGTAAGGCCACGGAGCCATGACTTGGATGTAATCAAAGTTATCTATAATAAGAATGAAGGATTTTTGGCCCCCTCAAACTTATGTGTATGGTTAAGCTATAGTTTGTTTATTGTTTAATGGATCGACTATATGTTTGCTCTTTATTTGCATATTATGGTTAATGGATTTCTGTCATGGTAGTTGATTGATGAATGTTATTGTGAAATGAATAATAACAACCCTCTCACACGTATATTTACAATTGACACTCATTATCGCACATAGGTCTCGGTTGTACTTCGAGTGAGACCTTCCCATTTGAAAGATTGAAAATGCCAGCACACTAGACTCCAACAATGCCCTTTTATTGGCTCATGCACAAGAACTCGGTCTCTACTTTTGCGCAACAAATGGTTCCATTGTTGGGACTTGGATTTTAATAGGACATTGTTAACTATATAGATATGTAAGTGATGACGAGCCAGATCCAACTATGGGAGGACAAGAATACTGGAGATTTCATAATCCATGAAGTCAAATTACGAGGGTGGGAAGAATCAAGACTCAAGCAATACATTTTCTATAGAGGAACGCCACTAGACCAGTATGAAATTTTGGTAGTACTTACAGAGTGGTTGTGAAGACTTGAGGGGGCACCTGAATATCATTGTTGACAAAGAAGAATTGTCAAGTAGACTTGAAGGGATGGTTGAATAGAATCACCTAGTTTCACCTCTAACTAGAGCTATTGATTTCTTGGTAGAAAGCACCCTCACTGCTTATATTATTGGATTTGCAGTCGAAAATAACCAATCAATGTCCAAGGCCGAAGACAAACTCATAAGAGGAGCTAGGGGCATATTACTGAAGGAAGTTCCATTATGGATTAAAACCTAGATGGATAAATTCAGATTCTTACCATTAAAATGGATTAGAATGGAGGAGTAAAACTCTTGTTCCCTAAGGGAAAGGTCGAGTTGATGCTACTATGTTGTGGAAGGTAGGAATTGCTGCCAATGGAGGGGAAATATATTAATGATGCTAGGGTTGAGTGGAAAGAAAGAATAGTTGAAATCCATGAACATTGGTGGAAAGCACAAATGAGAAAGGCATGAAATCAAATAATGCAACTGGGAAAAGAGCCATGGAATGGGGAAAAGAATGAGGAAAGTCAAAATGAATTACTCAAATGAAGCAGAGAGAGGAACTAACTAGCTCAAGGTTAAGAGAAAGTGGGATAGAGGTGCTGAAAAACCCAATATGAGGAAGTTGGGGAGAAGGTACAAGCAATAAACAAGATTGTGAAATCCAATTACCAAGTAACAAAGTGCCATATTAGTCACCCAAACCAACACTAGATGTTGTTGCAAAACAATCAAAACTATAAAGACCTATGGAAGATGGTAGGACCCCAAAAAGTGAACCCCCCATTGTCGTGAAAGTAGATACTGAAAGCAACAGAAGTAGCACCCCTTTGATCGACACCCAAAACACCCTTGCATAAGTTGGCAACAAACTCTCAAAACTTAGTTTTATAATTACCTTGGTATAGTCAGATGAATAGTAGTACAAATAGTTATAGACCAGTTCACTAGCAAGAGGAAGCAATAGTAGTTCTTCACAGATTAGTGGTAATGCTATAGTGCAACCAAGACCCTAAGGATTTGTTTTTTTAGGATCCCCAACTTTCATAATGGTTGGAGTACTATCAAGATCACCCCTAAAATGTTTACAATTTTAGGGAAGAGGTGGATAAGATGATGCAACACAACATTGACTCCTTTGTGAGGCAATATGGAATGCCAAAGAAACTTCAGAGGCATCCAAATTGGTTGAGATTCAAAAACCCTTATGAGGAAGGGATTTATAGTGGTACATGAAGTTGATATAAAGGAAAGACCCAAGTGAAACACCTCGTACTCTCACAAAGATAAAAAAAATATTCTTGGATGAATTTTTGCAACCTAAGTCAAAACATCAATGTATTGTAGAACTAAGGAATATTAAGTAGATGCAAGTAGAATATGTTTAGGTGTGTGCATGATGCTTCATATATGTATGAACATAGCTTTCATTCCTGGTGCATGATGCCCACCATAAGGAATGGTTTATCCAATGAATGTTACCTTTAACCAAAATTTTGATGTTGCAACAAGTGATAGACTCAGTGGGAACTACATTAGAACATGCAATGAAGATTGAGGCCATGGTTGTTAACTGAATTCCACTGCTATATGGAATTCCTAATCCTTTGGGGAATCGGCACAAGTACATGACTAGATTACTGAGCTAACCAAGAGACTCCAACAAATGACTATACCAGATCCAAATCGTGTTAAAATGTTGTAACTTCAAAAGATATTCTAGTTGTGCTAATTGTATTCCTCCTTTGGGAGTTGTCACTGATGTAATTGGTCATGTAAGGGTCATTGAAAGAATCAATGTAAACCTTTGGATGTAAGTCGAGTCAATAGTACCCTTGAGTCATTATAATAAATATTATTTTGGTGTCCTACTTGTCAAGTCGGCCCTATCAGTTAGACGATTCGGCCTAGTTAGGTTTTAGGACAAGTCAAGAGTCAAATATAAATAGGCAGGTGCCCCATTCATTTGTACTCACTTCACTCAAGCAAGTTTGCAAGAGAAGGAAGGAGTGCACCAGAAAGAGGAGAGAAGCAGTTGTATTGGGTTTTACACTATTTTGGTTGAGTTCTATACTGAGGAAGTTTTGTTGGGTTTTCTCCCCCACGAGGGTTTCCTAGGATAAATCTTTTTGTTCTATTGTGTGACTGTACTATTTGTTCTTTCAGTGATCCTACTATTGTAAATTTTTTTAGAATATCATCTAACCAATAAGAAAACTTAACATGGTATCAAAGCCACCTTGAAAGGAGACATCGTACATCTAGGGTTTATTGTTCCAAACAATTAATCCCTCGATAGATCAACTAGAAAATAAGGTTAACTCAACTCGCCCTAGGAGGGCGCATCTTTCTGTGAAGACATAATTGAATTATGATAAGTTTCATTTTTGGGCCCGACACTGCTTCTAGGAAGAACTAGGGATTCAAGTCTTTTGAGGTTACGTCATCACTCTCAGAAAAATGAAGATACAGTATAGCTCACCTTGGGGAGGCACATATTTTCCAACACTTATCCCTACAAGTGATTCCAACTCGAAAATTAGGGTTTAACCATTAAACCCCGGGTCATCATGAAGAAGGTCATCCAGGAGTAGTCTTATCCAAGTAAGTATTGTTTCTCCTATTTCCATTTGAGGTTATCTTTCTGTTAAAGATGACAAATAATACCAAGCTAGAGAGAAGCTTGAAGGTGTTGAGAACTTCATAGCATATAAGCACTGGATCATGCTCATCCTATAAGAGAATGATCTAGAAGGCTTCATAAAGGAGGAAGTTGCAGAACCTGAAGGACATGAAGCTAAGGCCTAACACAATAAGGATGTGATTAGGGATCAAAGCATCATAGTTGAATCCATCAAATATAACTTGATCTCTCAAGTATATTCAAGGAGAACACCAAAGGAATTGTTTGATGCCCCATCCAACCTATTTGAAGGAAGGAGCATCAATAGGAAGATGACTTTGAGAAATCAACTCAAAGGTGTGAAGGCTCATAAGTCATAAACCATACACTCGTACTTCAAAAGAGTATCCCATATTAAGGAGCAACTGGAAGCTATTTGAGACATGATAGAAGATGCAGAAGGTGTAATGACCACCTTGGATGGACTTCCAAGAGATTGGGAATCTTTCATTCAAGGAATATGATCCAGAAGAAAACTGACCAAGTTCTGAAAGTTATGGGAAAAATGTGTTCAAGAAAAAGAAATAATAGCAATCAGAGACGAGAAACTAAATAATGGTGAAGATCAAGCCCTGGCAGTTCATACCAAAGGCAAGATCTAGAGAAAGAGTTATGATCATCATCCCAGAAAAGTACAAGGGTTTAAGAAGAATAAGAAGTTCAAGAAAGACTTATCAGGCTACTGATGCTTCACTTGTCACAATATGGGACACATCTCCATAAACTGTCCCATGAGGGAAGATCAACTCAAGAAGAAGAACAAAATATTCCAGGCACATACAACTGAAGACAATGATCAAGAAGAAGAAGAAAGAAATAAAGAAGATGAAGACTCCTGTTAAGAATATGTTTTAATCTAAGCACTCACAGGTTCAGTCTCACCTGGAAATGATACTTGGCTAGTGGATAATGGTTCCTCCATGCACATGACATGTTATAAGGATTCACTTTCTTGTCTTGAATAGAAGGATTATCCACACAAAATAATGCTTGGAGATGATTACCAATATCCCATCAAAGGGATGGGAGAAGCCTCTTATAAACTGGGCGCAGGAAAGTCCATGAAGATGAAGGATGTCCTATAGGTTCCAGTGCTAAAGAAGAATCTCCTTTCTATCTCAACATTATATAAGAAAGGTTTTCAAGTTGCTTTTGTAGATGGTGAAGTTCTTATGTGGACAAAAGGAAAAATTATAGATGATGTAGTAGTGATTGGAGTTGAAGAAGGAGGACTCTACAAACTAAAGGAACATGTAGACTCATCATTGATGACTAGCACCATAAGCCCATGTGAGTTATGGAACATAAGACTTGCTCATGTAAATTACAAAGCATTACCAATTGTGAGCAAGGTGATGATAGGCTTGCTAGATATTCAGATAAACCATGAAGGAGTGTGCAAAGGATGTGCACAAGGAAAGAATACCAAGAAATCTTATCCAAGCAGTAACAATAAAGCAAAAGGGATTCTAGACATTGTTCACTTAGATATTTGTGGACCAATGCAAACTACTTCATTAAGCGGGTATGTTTACTATGCCTCCTTCATTGATGACTACTGCCACAAAACTTGGATCTATTTATTAAAGAAGAATGATGAAGTATTTGAGAAGTTCAAGTAGTTTAATGCTCTTATAGAAATCCTCTCTGAAAAGAGGATCAAGACTTTAAGATCAGATAATGGAGGAGAATTCACATAAGGTGAATTCAACGAATACTGCAAAGAAGCTAGGATTAAGAGGCAGCTCACCATTCCCTACAATCCACAACAAAATGGTGCGGCAAAGAGGAAGAATATATCTATCAGGGAAGCTATAAAATTCATGATCCATGATCAAGACCTACCTATGTATATGTGGGAAGAATCAGCTAGAACAACAATGTATGTGCAAAATAGAATCTCCCACAGTGCCCTTGGGAATACAACTCCAGAAGAGATGTTTACCATAGAAAATCCTAAAGTCAATCACCTTAAAATATTTGGTTGTCTAGTTTACATACACATTCCCAAGGAGAAGAGATCAAAGTTGGATCCTTCAGGAAAGAAGGGATTATTTGTGGGATATAGTGAGCAATCAAAAGCTTATCGAATCTATATCCTAGGGTACCATCAAATTGAGCTAAGTAGGGATGTTACTTTTGACGAAGATACAACCTTCAAGAAATCAAGGAAAGATAAGGAAGTCTAAGAGGAGCATGAAACTCCTAGAGTTGCAGATTTTCATGAACCAGTAAAAAATGAGGTGGAAGAACATATACATGAGGACCATGACATAACCTCAGAGACCTGAAGAACTTCCTATTGATATGATCTCACACGAAATAAAGTATGCTTGGGAATGAGAAGTAATTAAAGAAGCAGAAAGATTTGGTGTCCCTGAAGGAAACATCAGATAAATAAAGAAGCCAAAGCCATACCCTAGTTATGTGGATTTGATGTGCAACCTCATTGAGAAAGAACCTACGTGCTTTGTAGAAGCAATGAAGCAGAAAGAATGGGTAGATGCCATGGTCTAAGAATATCATTCCATCATAAATAATGATGTATGGGAAGCAGTACCAAGACCAAAGAACAAGTTAGTAGTATCGTCGAAATGGATCTACAAAAAATGCATTCAGCAAACGACAACATAGAGAGATACAAGGAAATATTCGTAGCCCACAGGTTCTCCCAGAAAGAAGGAATCGACTATGAGGATACCTTTGCACCAGTAGAAAGGTACACCTCAATTAGAACTGTTATTTCCATGGAATCCAAATTGAAGTAGAAGTTACATCAGATGGATGTAAAAACATCCTTCCTAAACGGAGTAATAGAAGAAGAAGTACACATCAAAAAATCACAAGGTTTTGAGACAGGTAACCATAAAACTCATGTATGCAGGCTTAAGAAGGAATTATACGGGCTGAAGTAAGACCCCAGAGCGTGGTATGGAAAAATTGATGGTTTCCTAATGAGTTTAGGCTTTACAAAGAGTAAAACATATTCCAACCTTTACTACAAAGTTGAGGATGATGGGATTATGATTACTACTATATGTAGATGATTTATTTTTGATAGGTGAAGACAAGCCCATCAACGAATGCAAGAAGAAGCTCACTATAGAATTTGAGATGGAATGCCTTGGAATGATGCACTACTTCTTAGGTCTTGAAGTATAGAAGTATCTAGATGAGATTTTCCTCAACCAAGGAAAATATGCAATAGACATCCTAACGAGATTTGGGATGATGGACTGTAAGGCTATGACTGCTCCGATGACAACAAATTTGAAGCTCTTAAATGATGATTCTTCGAACACACTAGATGTTACCTTATACAGAAAAATTATTTGTTCACTAATGTACTTAACCAATACAAGACCGGATATATGTGTTGTAAACACCTTAAGTATATATGGTGAATCCCAAACATATTCACTTAGTAGGAGCAAAACATGTGATGAGGTATCTAAAAGGAACGTTAGATTATGGTCTCAAATATGCATCAGATGGCTAGACCAGGTTACATGGATTTATAGATTCAGATTGGGCAGGAAGTGCCGAAGACAGAAATAACACTTCAAGATGTTGTTTTAGCTTGGGATTAGGCATGATCTCATGGTTCAATAGAAAGCAAACTAGTATTGCACTCATCACAACAGAAGTCGAATACATAGTAGCATGTTCACCTTGTAGCGAAGAAGTATGGCTTCACAAGATGTTGGCAGGACTATTTGATAAAGAGGTAGAGGTAACTGATATCCATTTCGATAATCAGAGTTGTATTAAGATGACAGAAAACTTGATGTTTCATGATAAGTTGAAACATATCGAAATCATATATCACTATATCTGGTATATGGTGCATAAGGGAGTTATAAAGCTCAAGTATGTTCCTACAGAGGAACAAGTGGAAAATATATTGACTAAGCCTCTGTCTCATGTAAATTTTGAATACTTTTGAGACAAACTTGGTGTAGTCTAAAAGGAAATCACTCAAAAAAGGGAGTAGAAGGGGTAGAAGGTTCTCTGTTGCAGTGGTGTGGTAGCTCAGTCTAGGGTAGGGTATGTCTGGATAGGATTATTGGCCCAAAAGGGTTAGTAAGTTAGATGAGGCTTGTTGATCCTAGGGGAATTAGTATGTTTGGATAGGCTTGTTTCTCCCAAAAGGGTTAGTAAGTCAGACAAGGCTTGTTTGGTCCCCAGGGAGATCCATCTATCTGACTAGGGTTGTTGGCACAAAAGGGTTAGTAAGTCGGACAAAATGCTATGGTGGATCTACCAGAGAACCCACCGTGATGCTGCTTCAGAAGGCCAAAGGGAAAGAGGTGGTTTTAGTATTCCCATCCTGATGAGGAAGGTTCAATATTCACATACTGATGTGCAAGAAGTGGTTTCAGTATTCCTATACAGATGAGGCAACTTCACTATTCTCATGTTGATGTGAAATAAGTGGTTTCACTATTCCTATACTCATGAGGTAGGTTAAATATTCTCATACTGATACTGATGAGACAAATTCAATATTCCCATACTGATGATGACGAGGTAGTTTCAGTATTTTCATACTAATGTTGATGAGGTAGTTTCAGTATTCTCATACTAATGTTGATGAGGTAGTTTCAATATTTTCATACTGATGTTGATGAGGTAGTTTCAGTATTCTCATACTAATGTTGAAGAGGTAGTTTCAGAATTTTCATACTGATGATTGATGCGGTAGATTCAATATTCTCATACTGGTGTTGATGAGGTGGTTTTAGTACTTTACTGATTGTACAAATGATGATCTAATTTTTATTTGTTGATGATGAGGTTTTTGGCACTAACATGCTAATGATGTTATTGTTGTTAATTTAGTGTTTACATACTAATGTTGTAGGTAGATGATTCAGTATTCACTTACTAATATGGAAGAAGATGATTCAGTACTCATACACTAATATGACAGAAGAAGACTCAATATCTGCATATTGATATTGCAGAAGGAAAAGAAGACTCATTATCTACATATTGATATTACATAAGAAGAAGAAGACTTAGTATCCACATACTGATATCGTAGAAGAAGAAGAAGACTCAGTATTCACATACTGATATTGTAGAAGAAGAAGAAGAATCAATATTCACATATTGATATTGTAGAAGAAGACTCGGTATCCACATACTGATATTGCAGAAGAAGAAGAAGGCTCGGTATTCACACACTAATATTGCAAAAGAAGACTCAGTGTTCACATACTGATGTTGCAGAAGAAGACTCAATATCCACATACTGATATTACAGAAGAAGAAGAAGACTTAGTATTCACACACTGATATTGTAGAAGAAGACTTAGTATCCACATACTGATATTGCAGAATAAGAATTAGTATCCACATACTAATATTGCAGAAGGAGATTCATTATTCATATAATGATACTGCAAAAGAAGACTTAGAATACGACTCAGTATCAACTTACTGATACTGTGAAAGAAGTTGCAGAAGATGACCCAATATTCTCATACTAATATTGATGATGAAGATGTATGATGTTGTTCCAAAACTTCCTATGACATACAGAAACTCACCAATCAGATGTACAGTGGTGGTAGTGGTTGTTGATATAGAATACCTTCCTAGTAAAGAGGGAGTGTTAAAATGTTGTAACTTTGGCAGATATTATATTTGTGCTAATTGTATTCCTCCCTTGCGAGTTGTCACTGATGTAATTGGTCATGTAAGAGTCATTGAAATAATCAATGTAAACCTTAGGATGTAATTTGGGTCAATAGTACCCTTGAGTCATTATAATAAATATTATTTTGGTGTCCTACTTGTCAAGTCGTCCCTATCAGTTAGATAATTCTGCCCTGTTAGGTTTTAGGACAAGTCAAGGGTCAAATATAAATAGGGAGGTGCCCCCTTCATTTGTACACACTTCACTCAAGCAAGTTTGCAAGAGAAAGAAGAAGGAGTGTGCGAGAAAGAGGAGAGAGGCAGTTGTATTGGGTTTTACACTGTTTTGGTTGAGTTCTATACTGAGGAAGTTTTGTTGGGTTTTCTCTCCCACGAGGGTTTCCCAAGATAAATCTTTTTGTTCTCTTGTGTGGTTGTACTTGTTGTTCTTTAAGTGATCCTACTATCTTAAAATATTTTAGAATACCATCTAAGCATTAAGAAAACTTAACAAATCGACCTCAAGTTTGGCGTACAAGATGTATGACAAAGTGCCATCATGTATCATAGTGTCATAGAATGAGGGGAGGATCAATCTCACCAGGAGGACTATTTTGTAGTAGACCAAGTGAAACCATTGTGCAATTTACAGTAGTGAACCCTTTCTAATTAGTAGGTTGACCAACATACCCAAATCCACCAAGTTGTTCTCGAAACGATTATTGTGTGCTTTGTAAATCATATGGACACCCTCCATGTAATACTCCAAAAATTCGTAAAAATTTAAGATTTTTCATATAACATAAAATGTTTGCAGTCGTCACTACTGAGGAACATCTAACTGTTAACGGTTAACCTAAACAGGTTTAAACTAGAACTAATTCTTTTGTTAATCTCTAGTTCTGCATACTTATTGTTGGTTTTCATAAATCATTGTTAAGAATTTGATTTAGCAGGTAATGATTTGGAACAACAGGAATTGAAACATATGTTTGATTTCTTAAGTGCTAAGTTTGTTTTACTCTTTTGTGAAAATTGGGAAGGAACTTCAATTGAGATTGAAGGCTTACTTAGATTTTTAGCTAATGCAGTGAAGTGATGCTTGTTTTACAGGTCTTATACAGGTAAGACGATTTGTAACTAGTTTCCGGATCAAGATTATTATCTCAACTAGCATAAAATATAATGCTAGTAATTTTATTTTCCTTACAGCTTTTATCAAAATGGATGAGGCATCATTGATCTGTGCATTTATGTTTTAATTAGTTTTCTGGTAAATATAGGTGCTTAGGAAAATTGACATAACCCAGTTGTTCTTCCATCTTGCTTCAACTATAACAATTGAATATCTAACTTTTATCTAGATATTAATAGTTAGGTCATGTATGTAATCCTAGTGAGATGTAAATCGTAAAACAAGTCCTTTAATACCTTATTACTTGCTACTAAGATAATTCAAAGGGTATAATTTTCAACAATAATCAACGCCATGTAAACTAGGAAAACTAAATATATGTATAGTCCTATAATATTCAATCATAAGACCTAAATATTATGCAGAAACAGACTTATAACTGCTTAGATATTCATAAGTAAAAATATCATATTATGAATATTAAATTGGTACATATTAGTGTCACTACTTTGTGAGAAGAATGAAAGATTTTTCCCTATAAAATCTAATCAACCTAGTATGTACACGACTTCATCTCTTAAGGAAATACGGTGTAATCATTATTATTTCCCTATATCAAATTTAAGTTTAGAAATACTTATATTAAGAAAGTAAGCTATGGAACTATTTATTGTTGCAAGCTTATACACATAGATGTTTTAACCAAAAATTGTCCTAAGTTTATTTATGAGATCTCTTTACAAAGTCCAAAGTTCTTTATAGCATGATGTTTATTATTCTGACAAGGTTAATGGTTTTCTTTCAAAATTTCTTGCCCAAATACATGGTTGATAAAAATATAACCCTAGTATAAGCATGGACTATTTCCAAGGTTGTAAAACATGGATAAATACCTTATTATAGTTTCTATCTTCCTACAATACTCGTTAGGATTTAAATATATTAAGTGCTATATATAAAAAGAAATGTTATAACCATAGTTCCTTTATAAAATTGTTAATGTGTGCAGGTTGCTCCAATAGGTCTTCGAACTATAATATGAAACCCACTTTTCACAAAGAATTTCAATGCCACGTGGTCGTTACTTGATGGTTAGGTTTTTGTTGAAATTGGGGGCAATATAAAACTATTCTAAAACCCTGAAATTCGCATTAACCTAGCTTTTAACCTTGCTCTGGAATGGGAGGGCCACGGGCTCATGGCCTTACTGTAACTCCTTTGACTTTGGATAGACCTCCTTGCCATTTCATTTTTCCACTGTGTAAGTGATGCATATGGCTACTGCCTTTCATTTGGTGTGAGAGTTCTCTGTCACTGTTACCATTTCTCTGTAAGAAGGTGGTCTTCATTGTCATTTATTTGGCCTCTGCATGAGTTATCCTTCAGCACTGGAGTATGAGTAAAACTCTGTAGTGTGAGTTCAGTGTTGGGTTTACCTCGACGTTGATTTGGACTTTCTTGTTAGGGTTTCTTGACAGTGCATCCTTTGCTGCTTGGCGTGAATTTTCTGGTGGCTAGGGTCGTTTCTCATTATCCAGTTCAGGGCCGAGGTCAAAATATTTAGGTAAACAAATTCTTTGTAATTTATACTATTCTCCATTGTTCGTAAGCTAATTCACTTTGTCATTTGTATAAATTTTCTCATTTACTGTTTTAATTAAACTAGTGCAGGTTCTCAAGGGAATGCTTTGTGCTAGATTACACCATAAAGACTCCACGCAGAAATCCCAGGCTTCGCATCCATCCTGGTAAGCCTCAGTTTTGCCTGAGGTTCTCCTGCACTGGTTGTATGGTGTTATAGTGATACTGTCACTTGGTTTTTGGATTCTGCTCGGCCGTGGATACATTGTGGTTTATTTGTTTTGGATGGCATTGTGGCTGAGACTGTGATGTGTGGTGAAGAAAACTTTGAAGCCCTAGTGGTTGTTTCGTGTTGGAAAACTTGGGGCTTTCATGGCCGTTGTTTCGATTTTAGTAGAGTTATTTTGTTCAGGCTTTTAAGCCGTGTCCCAAGTTGTAAAAAGGCCATTAGGCCGTAACTGATATGGTTATAGTAATGGTTAGGGATAAGATGCTATTTCTATTTGAAAAAGATTGAAGCTTACTGTTTTGTACTGATATACTTTATAATATATAAATTTACTGTGGTTTTAAGAGGAAACCGTGAGATTCTTATCGGTTTTGGGTTGTCTTCAATTCTGTTTAAATTATCCTAAACAGAGTTATTATTATTGCAAAGACATTTGTTTTGATGAATAGATAGCTAAATAACACTTTAAGAAGTTTATTATGGTTTCTGTTCGTAGTTGTTTCGATTTTCATTAAAAGATAAATAAAAAAAGTTTAGATTGTTGGTTTCTATGACGGAACTTGGTTTTTACTGTCAATAAGAAATTATTTAGCAATTACATAGAAGAAAAAGTTGAATAAATAACCTAAGACTTTATTGTATTTCTTGGGTTAGATTATTTGAAAGGTCTTTTACTTATTTTCTCTCAATTTATATTTATCATACAGTTTTAATACTGTTTCTTGTGGATAATGTATTAAATTTTATATATTCATCTATTCGATGCTTATGGTTATATAAATGAAGTATGTAAGCTTTAATTTGTTTATGGGTGGAACTAGATAACCCCACTGCTAGTAAAAGAGGTGGTAATGTTATTTATGTTTTATAGTTCCTTCAAAATAGGTTTTATTTTTAAAATCTTAATTACTTTTAATTTATTACAGAGTTTGATATTCGATGATAATGTTATTCAGGTTACCTTTTTTTTTACTTAGATTAATGATGAAGTTATCTTAGTAAACTTCTAGCCTTATTTTACTGTTTCTTAATTTAACCCTGCTTATTTATTTTCCTATTTTTATAATCCCCTTTGGGTTACTATAATAATAGATTTATAGTAAATGATCTATCTACTATGTAAATTAATGCACATATTAAATATATATGTATTTTTAAATCTTCCCCAGATATAGGTTTGTTATATTATGACACTGTACTTTGTCTAAGTAAAACATCTGGTATAGAAAAGAATAACATACTTATGATTAACTCTTATGAAATCTGTAGAAGATAAATTAACACATTCAAGCATACTTCTTTCGATTCTTATGAGAAATTAATCTAACCTATTGTACTAGAGTACTACCTTTAAAAAGGTGTGGAAAATACAGTTAGGTATTTTTTTCTATCTATCAGTAAAACTGGAAATTCTTCTAATCATTTACCCTAATCTATATCTTAATCCAGCATTTGACTATTTTTTTCACAGTAAAATATTTCATTCACTTAACTTAGCAACAACATAACAAAAGCATAACACATTATTGCTTAAACTCAATCCTTCTAGATGTAAATATACAATTAGAAAACTAAATAAATCATGTAGAACCAGGAAGTGTAGAAGAGGTGACAACAGCTTAAGGAACCTGTTCCTCCCAACCAAATCCTAGAGAAAGCTGAACTGCAAATCTCAGGACCCCTGAGCTTGTCTCCTGGTCCACCTGGTAGAAGTACTGGGTAAGAGATGTAGTTTAGTAATCCTCTACAAATCTACTGAGTGTTCAACAGTAAATCTATTTTGCATGTGGTAGTATGAACTTAGCTTAGAATAGCTACACTAGTTTAGATCTTCAACACTTTTCACTTAGAACAAACTTCAGCTAGTCCCCTCCATCGATTTTTCTTGTACACTTCATTCACTCAGAATGTTCACAAGTCAAGAATGAGTAGCCTCAGTTGTGTTCAATGGGAAGTTTTATTAGCATGCCTAGGTCTTTTGGGTCAGTTTTCACTTAATGAGCCACCTGCTCTTGTTCCACTTCCTTGGGGAAAATGACCACAAAAATAGGGAAGTTGCCTCCTGCAACAGCTAGAAGTAGTTTGAGGATGTTTCCAAGTGTCAATCTACTCTCAACCCATCCTACTCCACCAAGTGACCAGTAAAACACTCATTTAACAGCTTCCTTAAGTTGTTGTCTCATCTTTCATTTATTAATTAATAAAATATTCAACAATTACATTCAATTATCCTTGATCCCACTTGGTCATTAATTACAAACTTTGTAATAAAATATAACATAATGTTTCTTAAAACATAAAATGTTTTGCAATTTGGGGCATGTGACATACACACCCCCTTAAATTATAACATCGTCCTCGATGTTATTTATTCCTCATCCTCAGAATTAGCTTGGAATAGAATTGGATATGTAGCCCGCATATGACTCTCCAATTCCCAGGTGGCTTCTTCTGGACTAAGGTGCTTCCATTGCACCTTCACCTAACCAATGGTGTGATTTCGAAGCAAGATCTCCCTCCTTTCGAGGATACAATCCGGTTCCACCAAAAAATCTCCTTCGGGTTCCACCTGCATATCATACCAGTTTATAACATGAGTAGCATCATGTACATATTTTTTAACACAGAAATATGAAAAACATTGTGAACCTTCAAATTTGGTGGCAAAGCTAATTGATATGCCACTTGTCCTATTCTGGACAGTATCTCAAAAGGTCCACAATATCGGGATGCTAACTTAGCACAACTTCCTAATCTCAGAGAACTCTTTTTAGGCCTTACCTTTATAAAGACATGTTCACCCACATGGAACTCTTTTTGAGTTCGTTTAAGATCTGCTTGACTTTTCTGTATGTCTTGTGCAACTTTTAAGTTACCTTGAACCTGTTTTACAATTAACTCCATCTCTTTTAGTAGTTCAGGTCCTAATACTAACCTGTCAACTGGATTACTCCATGATATGGGGGTATTGCACTTCCTGCCATGCGAAATTTCAAATGGACTGTATCTTGCTGAATCTTGGTAGTGATTGTTGTAAGAAAACTCTACTAGGTGTAAGTAATCTTCCCATTTACCTGGATGTTCCTTAACATACATTCTGAGCATATCTTCCAAAACTTGATTCACTCTTTCAGTCTGTCCCTCCGTCTGGGTATGAAAAGAGATACTGAAATTTAAAGTAGTATTTAGTCCTTTAAACAAAGACTTCCAAAAATTGCCCGTAAACTTAGGGTCTCTGTCTGAAATTATAACTTTCGGTATTCCATGTAAACAAAATATTTGCTTCATAAATATATCATCAATATTAGCAGCCTTGTAAGTAGTTTTTACAGTTATAAAATGAGCTGCTTTACTAAGTTTATCAACGACTACCATTATCGAGTCATTCAAATTTTGATTTCTAGGCAGATGTGTAATAAAATCAAGATTGGTTATTTCCCACTTCCAGCTAGGGATAGGTAATGGCTGAAGTAATTTGGTTGGATGCTGGTGTTCAGTCTTAACTTGTTGACATTCAAAACACTTGGCAATGTATTCTGCCAATTCATTCTTCATGTTTGGAAAAAAAAACCCTTCTATAACATGGTTATAGTCTTCTGATAACCAGGATGTCCTCAGTAAGGAGTCTTATGAATTTAATTTAAAATTAGTAACTTAATCTTGGGTACATTAGGTGTATACAGTCTTTCTTTATATAGTAATAATCCTTTTTCATTTAGACTATACCCTATACTTAAACTTTCAATTAAATTTTATGTTACGTTTGCTTGTAATTTATGATAATTTTCATTCAATCTTACTCCTTCCTCCAGCTATTCTTCTAAATTTTTTTTATAGGTGTTGATTGCTGCTACAAACTTTAGTTTTGCATTTCTGCTTAGAGCATCAACAACCTTATTTTCTTTTCCCTTAATATGTTGGATTTCAAAATTGTACTCACTAAGAAAAGCTAGCCACCTAGCTTGCCTTGCGTTTAAGTTAGGTTGATCCAATAAATATTTTAATCCTTTATCATCTGTCATTAATATAAACTTTCTTCTGATTAAGTGATGGCGCCACATCTTCAAGGCATGCATGATGACAACCAACTCTAAATCGTAGGTTGCATAGTTTTTCTCATGAATCTTAAGCTTCCTATACTCATATGTAATGACGTGTTCTTCCTGAGTTAAAACTCCTCTTAAACCGTCGTTGCATGCGTCAGTACATACTATAAAGTCTTTATTAGGATCAACAATTCTTAATATTGGTGAAGTAGTTAGTAATGTTTTTAACTTTTAAAATCTTTCTTCACACTTTTGACTCCACTCGAACTTCTTCCCTTTCTTCTGTAAAGAAGTTATGGGATTTGCAATTCTTGAAAACCCTTCAATGAATCTTCGATAATAGCCAGTATTCCCCATGAATGACCGTACGTCACTTACGTCCTTTGGGACTGACCATTCTTTGATTGCTTTTATCTTTTCTGGATCAACTGAGATCCCTTCTTTAGTTACTACATGGCCCAAGTACTGTATTTTATCCTTAAAGAAATCACACTTACTAAATTTTGCATAAAGCTGATGTTCTCGCAATTCCTGTAAAACAATTTTTCAGTGCTCTTCATGTTCTTCTTTAGACTTAGAATAAATTAGAATGCCATCAATGAATACTACCATGAATTTATCAAGGTACTTATGCAATACATTATTCATTAGGCACATGAAGACAGCTGGGGCATTAGTAAGCCCAAATGGCATAACAACAAACTCATAGTGACCGTACCTAGTCCTAAAAGTTGTCTTAAAGATGTATTCATCTTTGATTTTGACCTAGTGATAACCAGATCGTAAATCAATCTTCAAAAATACAGTTGCACCACGCAGCTGATCAAACAGATCATCTATACGGTGCAACAAATATTTGTTTTTAATAGTCATTTTATTAAGTTGATGATAATCTATACATAAACGTAGAGTACCGTCCTTCTTTTTAATGAAAACAACAAGTGCTCCCCAAGGAGACACACTAGGTCTAATAAAATTCTTATCAATAAGTTCTTTTAACTGTGATTTTAATTCATTTAATTCCAATAAATTCATCCGATAAGGGGCTTTTGAGCTGGGCATTGCACCAGGTACCAATTCAATAGTGAAGTCTAACTCCCTCTTCGGAGTCAGTCCCAGAATTTCTTCCGAAAATACATCTGAATACCCCCTCAGGATTAGAATGTCTTCCAGTTTGTAGTTTATCTTCGTTATTAGTATGTTATTCGTTAATTATAGTTACAACAAAGGCTTTACAACCCTTCCGAACAACTCTCTTTAATTGCAAAGCAGAAATCTATCTGATAGCTATTTTCCTAGGGAATCCTCTTACGTTTACTGTTTCTCCTTCATTATTTACGCAAGTAAAAGTTTTATCGAAATAGTTTATAACTACCCTATGCTGTTCTAACCAGTCCATACCAATTAACATATCATAAGAGCCTAAAGGAAGTACATTAAGCTTCACAGAGGTTTCAAAACGATCCATGTTTACAGTACAATCCTTTACAAAACAAATCACTTTTCTTTTTGCGCCAGTAGCTAGCTGAACTAACCATGACTTTGCAATTTTTTCTAATGATAACTTGCATTTTTCTACTAAATCAGGAGAAATATAACTCAAGCTAGCTCCTGGGTCAATTAAAATAGATATAGGTGTTTGATTCAGCTTACCTTCCACTTCCACCATGGAAGTTTGATAATCTGCTTACCTATTTTCCAGTGCTGCATTGATCCTGGGCATTGTCCTTGTTAGATCACCAACAATAATCTCCTCATGCACCATATGTATGTTGCTGACAATCTTCTTCTGATTGGGGCAAACTGATGCATAATGAGGACCATTACATTCCCAACATTTTACTGGTTCTTTTCGTTCATTATTCTAATTACTGTGATTATTAACAGGTTCTTTATTTCTAGGGCCATTTGGATTTAACTGCGAATTACCTTTATTCCCTTGGAAATTTTTATTAGGAAAATTACATGTGTTATTATTCCTAAAACTGTGGTTAGGTACAGAACCTTTCTTCTTCTGTTCAAAATTATTAGATCTTTTAGCCTTCCAGTTTGACATACTTTCCTTTTTGTGGTTCCGCTCATAGAAAAAATTCGCCTTTTGCATAGCCTCCTCTAAGGTTTTTGGATTATCATATTCAATTCTATCTTTTATATGAAAGGGTAAACAACTGAGAAACCGCTGTACCTTAGGCTTCTCATCCACAATGTAAGGCACGTATCGTAACAGACTTAAACATTTACTGTTTAATTCTTTCATGTTCATTGTTCCCAGCTTTAGTTCATAAAATTCCTTAGTTCGCTCTTCATAGTACTGTTCTGACAAGAACTTCTTTTTAAAATATTTCTTAAAGGTACTCCAGTTAATGTTCTTTTCCCTAATACCTTTTACTCGTTTTAGGTCCTGCCACCAAATATCTGCCTTCCTAGTTAGGTTGTAAATGGCCATTCTTGCTTTTAGTTGATTAGAGTAATTGTAGATTTGAAAATAATTCTTCATCCCAGACAGCCATGATTCAGCCTCTTCTCCCTTCTCAGTTTCACCATTGAAAGTTGGTGGTTTTATTTTCTTAAATTCTCTTGAAATTTCTTCACAAGGCTTAAATTTTCTTTTTCTTGAATGATGATTATCTTCGCTACTATCACTAGTATATTGATAATTCTTCCTATGTGGATCGCCATAAACCTCAGAGGATGAATTGCTTTCGATTTTAGACTGTTTAGTCTTTTTGCTTTTGTGTTGGGAGGACATATCTTCAGATCCTGTTCATTTATCTTTTTCTTCATTCTAAAAATTTTCCATCAAGATCTGATTCAGCTCCTCCTGAGCTCTCAGAATTCTTTCATTTTCCTTTTTGACTGTTTCCATCTCAGTTCTTAATTGTTTAACCGTTTGTAATAATTCAGAAGATTTATTAGTTATTTCTTCCTGAACTAGTTCTCTTCTAGAATCACTTCGTTCATTAAACGAGAATTCTTTATCTGCATAATCCTTGAGTCTTTCCATACCTGCAGTTTAGCTCATAATTTAAATTTTTTTTTTTTTTTTGGAAATAACATTTCAAAAGAAAAAATAATAATCAGTATGCATGCATTAAATCTACTGTTTATCTATGTAGGTTGAGCCTCATTCATGCCTAGTGTCTGAATGTGTGCTCTGATACCACATGTAATACTCCAAAAATTCGTAAAAATTTAAAATTTTTCATATAACATAAAATGTTTGCAGTCGTCACTACTGAGGAACATCTAAATCTTAATGGTTAACCTAAACAGGTTTAAACTAGAACTGATTCTTTTGTTAATCTCTAGTTCTGCATACTTGTTGGTTTTCATAAATCATTGTTAAGAATTTGATTTAGCAGGTTATGATTTGGAACAACGGGAATTGAAACATATGTTTGATTTCTTAAGTGCTAAGTTTGTTTTACTGTTTTGTGAAAACTGTGAAGGAAATTCAGTTGAGATTCGAGGCTTACTTAGATTTTTAGCTAATGCAGTGAAGTGATGCTTCTTTTACAGGTCTTATAAAGGTAAGAAGATTTGTAACCAGTTTCCGGATCAAGATTATTATCTCAACTAGCATAAAATATAATGCTAGTAATTTTATTTTCCTTACAACTTTTATCAAAAAGGATGAGGTATCGTTGATCTATGCATTATGTTTTAATTAGTTTTCTGGTAAATATAGGTGCTTAGGAAAATTGACATAACCCAGTTGTTCTTCCATCTTGCTTCAACTATCACAATTGAATGTCTAACTTTTATCTAGATATTAATGGTTAGGTCATGTATGTAATCCTCGTGAAATGTAAATCGTAAAATAGGTCCTTTAATACCTTATTACTTGCTACTAAGGTAATTCCAAGGGTATTATTTTCAACAATAATCAATGCCATGTAAACTAGGAAAACTAAATATATGTATAGTCCTATAATATTCAATCATAAGACCTAAATATTATGTGGAAACTGACTTCTAATTGCTTAGATATTCATCAAGTAAAAATATGATATTATGAATATTAAATTGGTACATATTAGTGTCACTACTTTGTGAGAAGAATGAAAGATTTTTCCCTATAAAATCTATTCAACCTAGTCTGCACATGACTTCATCTCTTAAGGAAATACGGTGTAATAATAATTATTTCCCTATATCAAATTTAAGTTTAGAAACACTTATATTAAGAAAGTAAGCTATGGAACTATTTATTGTTGCAAGCTTATACACATAGATGTTTTAACCAAAAATTGCCCTAAGTTTCTTTACGAGGTCTCTTTACAAAGTCCAAAGTTCTTTATAGCATGATCTTTATTATTCTAACAAGGTCAATGGTTTTCTTTCATAATTTCTTTCCCAAATCGATGGTTGATAAAAATATAACCCTAGTATAAGCATGGACTATTTCCAAGGTTGTAAAACATGGATAAATACCTTATTATAGTTTCTATCTTCCTACAATACTCGTTAGGATTTAAATATATTAAGTGTTATATATATAAAGAAATGTTATAACCATAGTTCCTTTATAAAATTGTTAATGTGTGCAGGCTACTCCAATAGGTCTTCGAACTATAATATGAAACCCACTTTTCACAAAGAATTTCAATGCCACGTGGTCGTTACTCGATGGTTAGGTTTTTGTTGACCTTGAGGGCAATATAAAACTATTCTAAAACTCTAAAATTCACATTAACCTAGCTTTCAACCTTCCTCTGGAATGGGAGGGCTGCAGGCTCATGGCCTTACTGTCACTCCTTTGACTCTGGATAGACCTCCTTGCCATTTCATTTTCCCATTGCGTAAGTGATGCATATGGCCACTGCCTTTCGTTCGGTGTGAGAGTTCTCTGTCGTCGTTACCATTTCTCTGTAAGAAGGTGGTCTTCCTTGTCATTTATTTGGCCTCTGCATGAGTTATCCTTTGGCACTGGAGAATGAGTAAAACTCTATAGTGTGAGTTTAGTGTTGGGTTTACCTCAGCGTTGATTTGGACTTTCTTGTTAGGGTTTCTTGACAGTGCATCCTTTGCTACTCGGCGTGAATTTTCTGGTGGCTAGGGTTGTTTTTCATTATCCAGTTTGGGGCCGAGATCAAAATATTCAGGTAAACAAATTCTTTGTAATTTATACTATTCCCCATTGTTCGTAAGCTAATTCACTTTGTCATTTGTATAAATTTTCTCAGTTACTGTTTTAATTAAACTGGTGCAGGTTCTCAAGGGAATGCTCTATGTTAGATTACGCCATAAAGACTCCACACAGAAATTCCAGGCTTCGCATCCATCCTGGTAAGCCTCAGTTTCGCCTGAGGTTCTCCTGCACTGGTTGTATGGTGTTATAGTGATACTGTCACTTGGCTTTTGGATTCTGCTCGGCCGTGGATACATTGTGGTTTATTTGTATTGTATGACATTGTGGTTGAGACTATGATGTGTGGTGAAGAAAACTTTGAAGCCCTAGTGGTTGTTTCATGTTGGAAAACTTGGGGCTTTCATGGCCGTAGTTTCGATTTCAGTAGAGTTATTCTGTACAGGATTTTAAGCTGTGTCCTAAGTTGTAAAAAGGACATTAGGTCATAACTGATATGGTTATAGTAATGGTTAAGCTTTAGATGCTATTTCTATTTGAAAAAGCTCAAAGCTTACTGTTTTGTACTTATATACTTGATAATATATAAATTTTCTGTGGTTTTAAGAAGATAAAGGCAGGTGTGAGATTCTTTTCGATTCTAGGTTTTCTTCAATTCTGTTTAAATTATCCTAAACAGAGTTATTGTTACTACAAAGACATTTGTTTTGATGAATAGATAGCTAAAGAACACTTTTAAGAAGTTTATTACGGTTTATGTTCTTAGTTGTTTCGATTTTTATTAAAAGATAAATAAAACGTTTAGATTGTTGGTTTCTATGACAGAACTTGATTTTTACTGTCAATATAAAATTAATCAGCAATTAGATAGAAGAAAAAGTTGAATAAATAACCTATGACTTTACTGTATTTCCTGGGTTAGATTATTTAAAAGGTCTTTTACTTATTTTCTCTCAGTTTATATTTATCATAGAGTTTTAATACTGTATATTGTGGATAATGTATTAAATTTTATATATTCATCTATTCGATGCTTATGGTTATATAAATGAAGTATGTAAGCTTTAATTTGTTTATGGGTGGAACTGGATAACCCCACTGCCAATAAAAGAGGTGGTAATATTATTTATGTTTTACAGTTCCTTCAAAATAGGTTTTATTTTTAAAACCTTAATTACTTTTAATTTATTACAGAGTTTGATATTCGATGATAATGTTATTCAAGTTACTTTTTTTTTACTTAGATTAATGATGAAGTTATCTTAGTAAACTTCTAGCCTTATTTTACTGTTTCTTATGTCAACCCTGCTTATTTATTTTCCTGTTTTTATAATTCCCTTTGGGTTACTATAATAATAGATTTATACTAAATGATCTATCTATTGTGTAAATTAATACACAGACTAAATATATATGTATTTTTAAATCTTCCCTAGATACAGGTTTGTTTATACTATGACATTGTTCTCTGGCTAAGTAAAACATCCGGTATATAAAAGAATAACATACTTATGATTAACTCTTATGAAATTTGTAGAAGATAAATTAACACATTCAAGCATACTTCTTTCGATTCTTATCAAAAATTAATCTAACCTAATGTACTAGAGTACTACCTTTAAAAAGGTGTGGAAAAATACAGTTAGGTATTTTTTATTTATCAGTAAAACTGGAAATTCTTTTAATCATTTACCCTAATCTATATCTTAATCCAACATTTGACTATTTTTTTCACAATAAAATATTTCATTCACTTAACGTAGCAACAATAGAACAGAAGCATAACACATTATTGCTTAAACTCAATCCTTCTAGATGTAAATATGCAGTTAGAAAACTAGATAAATCATGTAGAACCTGGAAGTGTAGAAGAGGTGACAAGAGCTTAAGGAAATTTTTCCTCCCAACCAACTTATGGAGAAAGCAGAACTGCAAATCTTAGGACCCTCGAGCTTGTCTCCTGGTCCGCCTGGTAGAAGTACTGGGTAAGATATGTAGTTTAGTAATCCTCTACAACTGTACTGAGTGTTCAGCAATAAATTTGTTCTGCATGCAACAATATGAACTTAGCTTAGAATAGCTGCACTAGTTCAGATCTTTAGCACTTTTCACTCAGAACAAACTTCAACTAGTCCCCTCCATCGAATTTTCTTGTACACTTCATTCACTCAAAATGTTCACAAGTCAAGAATGAGCACCCTCAGCTGTCTTTAATGGGAAGTTTTATTAGCATGCCTAGGTCTTTTGGGTCAGTTTTCACTTAATCAACCACCTGCTCTTGTTCCACTTACTTGGGGAACATGACCACAAAAATAGGGAAGTTGCCTCCTACAACAACTAGAATTAGTTTGAGGATGTTGCCAAGTGTTAATCTGCTCTCAACCCACCCTACTCCNCCTTGACCCCACTTGGTCATTAATTACAAACTTTATAATAAAATATAACATAATGTTTCTTAAAACATAAAATGTTTTGCAATTTGGGGCATGTGACACTCCATTACTCTGCCCAACCTTACAAAAGTATTTCTTAGTGCCAAATACGGTATATTGTGAATTTTGTGGGTATATTATACATAGTACTGAGAAATGAAGAGTGTCGGATCCACTAATAAAATGATTAGATCGCTCTATATATCAAGTAGGATATCAAACCTTAGAAAGAGGGGGAGACAGAGGATGCAAAAAAGGTTTTGGATCTAAACGAGGAGGAGACTACATAGGTTTGATTTGATGTTACAACTACAATGAAATTGGACACCTCACTCAAGGTTTCCCTCTACCTAGGAGACCCTTGTGCACATATTGTCGTACAAACAATCACATTGTTGAAGAATTCATAGAGATTATTATGAAGTGGGAGGATTGTGTAAGATGTCCAACTAACTTTAATAACTCTGAACTGTGATAAAAACCAAGTGTAGCAAAATTTGTTGTTACCTAGGGAGGGGTAGGAACTAGAGAAGACCAACATAGACCAAAATCACTAGTAATACAAAAAAAAGCTCCAAATAAGACTAAATACATCCAATTCTAACAAAATAATTTTACAGTGATGCTACCAAGATGTTAAAACAAATATTGATCCCACCAGCTAGGGATGAGGCATGACCTTCTCACTAGTACAAAAGAGATGATGCGCTAGGATTTAATGAAAGTGGGACAAATACTTAGAAGGTAAGTTTCTAATATAGTTTTATGTACTAAACGATATCATATAAGATCAAAGATCC
Source organism: Pseudotsuga menziesii (assembly GCA_001517045.1). Taxonomy (NCBI): domain Eukaryota; kingdom Viridiplantae; phylum Streptophyta; class Pinopsida; order Pinales; family Pinaceae; genus Pseudotsuga; species Pseudotsuga menziesii. The sequence goes on along the minus strand of LPNX010457396.1, from coordinate 497,269 downwards.
ACCCATAAGTTTCACAAACACTGATTAAAATACAAGAGGTTGTGGAAGTTGATGAAGATATATGTGCCCCACCACCTGAGAGAAACATTCAGTTAGTGCAAAATAAAAGAAGGAAAATAAATAACAGATAATTCCAATAAGACACTCAAGTGCATGGATTACAATATTAAGAACGTGTTGTTAGATTTGGGGTCCAGTGTGAACATACTCCAAATGAAGTCTTGAGGTCTTTACTTCATACCCTAAAAAAATGATACTCCCAATGCATTAAGAGAATAATTAAATAATATTGTACTCCCTATGCATTAAGAAAAACAAATAAGAATTGAACCATGTTGGTATAGCCGACAATGGGTTCTTATTAATTATTAAAATTTTAGGTTTTTTATCATCCATTATTTATAGAAGGATCAATGTTAAAAATTAGGTTGGTGTTTTATCACTCGAACCTGATCTCACGAGGATGATCCCAAAAGCGATTGAAACACGTCAAGCCTTTCCACTCTAAAAATGCAGAGATCAAATCATCATTGCAAGTCTTGGCAAACTTTGGGTTTTCACCTATGGTCTACTCTCCTATTTAGCTGAGAATGGAAAGCCAATATCGCATCTTCCTGATCGGTCACTTAGAGAATGTTGAAGTTAATTTAGGAGGCATCAAAACCATCACGGATTTTGAATTAATTGAGATTATGGGTGGAATTGATGCTTACCCAGAATGCTAGGCATATAGTGGGATTATGAAAACTATGGAGTGATTGACTTAAAGAAGAAAATGATGACCTTCAAATATGATGGTATGAACGTAACACAACCTTTAGATCCATGCAAAGGATCTTGATATACCAAGCCAATACAAGGAAATTGTTAGTGGATAAATCTTCTCAAGCGAACTCAAGCCAGATCTCCCTAGTCCAAGTGGATCTAGAACAAATCAAGTACAAAATATAACATACTTTCCTAGATCAAATAGAGATGCAATTTAACAGATAGATCACTTACTCGAAGTCTACAAATCCTTTTCTTCTTGTTGATCCAAGCACCAGAACTTTCAGATCTCAAGTTGCAAAACCTTATAGAGAAAATGGAAACAATCAAACAGTACAAGCATATCTAGATATGAATTGATCTAAGCTAACAGTTAAGGAAGAAAGCTCTAAACATTATCAACACAACAATAATTATTGAAAGAGTTTTTATTACTGTAATCAATGAGATACATAGAATTACATAGGGAAAAAGAATTGCACAACCTAAGCCTCCAAAGAATGATGGCATGCCTCCCAAAGGATGATAGGGATCACCTAGAAATTCCACTAGCATAACAGTGCAATAGTCATTCCTCCCTTCACAATGGAGAGAGGGTTCAATTTACAAGGCTAAAGGGATAGAGGAGGTTGAATATTAAGAGGAGAGGTCTAAGGAATCCTCCCATTAGGTTAGGGAACTGAATGCAACCTCACCTAGAAGCTAGGGACGACCCTCCACCTCATATACCTTTGAGAAGAGCCTCGAAGCTTCGATTTTTTCTCTCTAAACACCCCTGATGCACCTTGTAGTAGGAGACATAGTGCCAGAGAGTGGATGACGCAACTTGTATGAAGGGAAAGACTACCATTGTCACACCTTGTCCAGGTAGAAAGAGAGCCAGTAAGGGGATGGTGCACCTTGCCTTAAGAGGAAGAGAATCAACCTACTTAGAGGGGGGAAAAGGGTAGGAACAACCTCTGAATCAATCCAGTTTAGCTAGGGGAACTTTAGGGATTAGGCATAAGTTTGACACATGGCTCAAGATGAAGAGATTTCGGTGTAACAGAATCCCCCCCAAAGCATGAAGTTAGAGGAATGTGATAGGTGAATGCTTTGCGAAGTGAAGAAATTGAAGGCAAGGATGTTGGTTGGAAGATGCTGTAGTACAAGTGACTCAAATCTCACATGAATCATAACATGGTTTCCGACCAATACATTGTAGATCCATGGTAGTAGAGATCGATTTAACACAATCATGGATACTAGACATAAACGTATATCCATGATGAGATGATAACACAACCACGACCAATATGAAGTGGATCCGTGTAACATGACTCAAACAAACTCCATCGCAACCTGGGAAAAAAATGAGTTAACCCAGGGTCTTCAAGCCGAGCCTACAATGATATGAATCTAACCATGTGATTACGATTTCTTGATGTCGAACATGGTAGAAACCACTTTATTAATAGTCATTGATGTATACTGTTAACAAGTGCAAGGGAGATCACCATTGATATCAATGGTTCCCAAGGTATCTTAGTACATCCTCCTAAGTGTGAGTAAAGGACTTGAAGTTGAACACTCGGTAGAATATTCCAATCATAGGTCATTGATGAAATGTTGAAAGCGAGGAAACCTACCATTGAGGCATGCAGGCCCAATGTACTTGTCTTGGTTTCTAAGTCTAATTCCCGGATGATGTGTTGAAATTGATAGGAATAGATTTATCGAAGGAGGGCCATGATGAATCCCTCATCATCGACATGAAACACGATCAAAGATGTTTTATAGCAAATCAGACAACAAAGTAATATGAGACAGACTTAGAGATGACCAACATGATAGAAGGTAAGCTGACTGGTGACAATGAAGACCAAATTTCTCTTGAACATGGGCATGGCATGAATTCGTAATACCGACTTTGATAAGACTAATACCAATGTTAGGATTTATAATCCTCCCCTGACCAAACCGTCTATTAGATTATTTTAGCCTAACTTAGGAGTTTTATTTAATTAAAAGGGTCCACTAGTACCATTGGGTCCACCTGGCCTAATGGGGCCACATGTACCAATTACTAGAGTACGAGGAACACTACTAGAGGCTAACTGCCACTGACTGCATTTGCATGCATCAATTTAGGTGCCTTCGAGATGAATCTCTGCATTTTAGGAGCCACTGGGAGTCCCGACACCAACCTCCTTTAGTCAGTTGGAGTTGGAACTAGTTAAGCTTAGTTATTTTCCAGTTACTTTCAGTTAGATCACAATCATCTTAGTTAGTGCTAGTTAGACATGATTGCATGTGGATAAGGCGCTTTTCCTCACCTACCACTTTAGTTAGGCCGAGTTAACTATTTATTACTAATTGTGTGACTTGATTAGACATATGGAGTTAACCATTTGGACTTCGATATTGATTAAGACACCCTTAGTTTGCTAGTCAGTTAGATACAGCCACATCCAGTTGGTAGATTCAAATTCATCCCTAATGAATTTGAATGCTTCCTTATGTAACACTATTGTAACACCAGATTAATTAATGAGAATGATACTGTAATTATCTAAGCCATACTCATCTATTTCCTGTGTGGTTTAATTTGTTCAGTGTGTATCTTCATTCCTCTTTTACCGCATCAATAATATTGGACTCATTGCTTGAATATCTAAATGGCACAACAATTTTAACATGGTATTAGAGCCATTTCAAGCAAGCTTCATGTATGTTTACTTTCCATTAAACACCAGAAGCAGCTGGGTTTCCACATAAGTCCCACAAAGGGTACCTTGCTTCCTATGAATTTATTCAGAGTGGCGGTGCAGGCGTGATGGACTTTGAGAAAGTGTTCATGTTGAGAGGGAAGGAATGATTCTAACATAGTTCGAATGTTTTAGTGTTTTGCAGTGAAATTCTACAGGTGCTACGTAGATTGTGTGAAGATTTGTGTTTTTCCAGCAGGAGAATTATGGATTCTCTACCTTCTACTCCTCGGATCCTAACACCCTTCAGTTATATTGATTAGAGGGAAGATATGCGAGTTTCCTTGTGCAACAAGGGATACTTTAGGATAATACTTGTAAGGGAGGTTGAACCCCATCAACAAGTTGAGAGAAACAAGTTTTTGAACCTGTTAGATGAAGCTTTCATTTATCTATGCACTCATATATCCAGAGATCTCGTCTTCCACCTTGAAGGTTTGAGGACTCCCAGAGAAGCCTGGGAGAAGCTTGAAGACTTATTTGGAAAACAAGAAGAGCTTCGAGGACACATCCTGGAGAATGAGTTGGTAGCCTTACATCCCAACAAATTCAAAACTATAGAGCAATTCTTTACTAAATTCAAGTCTCTTACACTTCAATGCAGAGAGTGTGGAATATGAAGGAAGGATGAGCAAAATGTGCTCTCCATTCTCAGCAAAATCGACCCTCAGTATTCTGTATTTGTTTCAATCTTCCATTCCAAAAGGGATTCCTTTCCCGAGTGGAAAATTCCTTCACTTGATTCCTTTTTCGAGTCCTTAATCAAGGAGAAAGAGAATTTGATCCAAATGGGAGTCATCAAGACCTCCAAAGATCAAGCTCTCTTGGTGACAGACTCTACCAAAGCACAAGCTAAAGGGAGATCAAAGCAGAAGGAGCCTAAAGAAGTTGATTTTAATCCTAAAGAGAATCATAAGACTTCTGAAGGAGCCTCTAGCTCTAAGAAAAAGAAGAAGTTTGAAAAGAAGTTGTGTCCCCATTGTATGAGGGGTTTTTACGTTGAAGACTCTTGTATGAAGAAGCAAGTATATCATTTGACTACCCTCCTCAAATAGAATAACATTGCTCTACCATAAAGAGGAAAGAATTTTGATGATGGACATGAAAGGTGCCATGCCTTGAAAGCTAGAATACCTCGGTCAATGACCTATTTGATTGATTTTGGAGCATCCAACCGCATGGTTTCCTCCAAGGATTTCTTCTCCACTCTCAAACTCAAAGAAGGGCCTACTAGATGATTCCCAAATTCCAGCAGCAGGAAGAGGTACCATCAAAATCCAGCATGGTATGTTCAGAGATGTCCTCTATGTGCCCTCTCTTGCAGCTAATCTGTTGTCTATCTATCAGATGACTCGCACTGTCTCACCAGAGAAAGTGTTTTTTGAACCTGAATTAGTAGGGATCACAAATATCTCAACTGGGGATATTGTATCGAAAGGAATTGTTGATTATGCCTCCAAGACATATTTTCTCTCACTTCATGCCATACACAGTTCTATCACAACCACAACTTCTATTCGAAGGAGATGAAGGTATAAACATTCCTTCACTTCATATTGCAGAATACAGTTTTATTTCTTGACATTTCCAATTTAGATTCATAAGAGGAGGAACACCAGCATGATCCAGATATTGAGCTTCCACCTTAAAGAGATCTATATCCAGATACAACATCTACCTCATTTTAACAACCTAAATGGGCTCAACATCTCATAGAAGCAGCTGGAAATGGTGTTGGGGATCGAGATGACAAGAGAAGAACGAGGTCCCAGTATCAGAAGGAGAAGGTTGCACTATCCCACACAAATCCACTTCTTCCTATGAGGTGCTTTATGATGTAGGGATCATATCCTCAATCCTTCAAGGAAGCTTGCTATGACCCTAGATGGCAGGAATCCATGGATGAGGATTTTGATTCGCTACATGAGAATAAAACCTGGGAACTTGTCTCCGTACCTCCATGAAGGAAGCTTGTTCAATGCAAATGGATCTACAAGACCAAGATAGCTTCAGATGGAACCACAACCAAGTACAAGGTTTGGTTGGTGGCCAAAGGATACTCTAAGGTTCAAGGTTTGGAATACAATGAGGCATTCGCTCTAGTAGCTAGAATGGATTCCATCAGGCTTGTCTTGGCTATTGCAGCTTCGAAAAGATGGGAGGTACATCACATGGATGTGAAAAGTGCTTTCCTCCATGGTGATTTGGAGGAAGAGATATACATGAAACAACCTGAGGGGTTTATTAATGATCCTTCCTTAGTTTGCAGACCAAGGAAATCACTATATGGACTCAAACAAGCCCCAAGGGCATGGTACTCCAAGATGGATGCCTTCATCCTATCTCAGAAATTTAAAAGGTGAAAATATGATTGCAATGTCTACATGTAGAAGAAAGAGGGGTTCTTGATTTTGATTGTATTGTATGTGGATGAATTTCTCATTACTAGCAGCTCTGCTGCTGGATTGAGAAGCATCAACTCTGCTCTAAACAAAGCATTCGTTATGACTAACCTAGTATTGTTAAGATAGTTCATTGGTCTTGAAGTAAGTCAAAAGACTTCGGGAATCATGATCTCACAGTCCAGGTATTCATTAGACATGCTTAGGATATTCCACATGGAGAATTGCAAGGCATCCCCTTGTCCCTTTCTATTTGGCATCAGTATTGAAGAAGGTGGCTCCACACCTTTGGTAGATAGCACTCTCTACAGACAGCTCATTGGGAGCCATCTATATCTCACATATTTGAGACTAGACATATCCTATGCTATGAGTGCTGCTTCCAGGTACATGCATGAACCATATGAGCTACATTGGAAGGAAGCAAAGAGGATCTTGCACTATGTGCATGGTACCATAGATCATGGGATCCACTATGCAGCTGGAGCACAACTTGATTTCATAGGCTTCATAGACTCAGACTGGGTAGGAGATGGAAATGATAGGAAATCCACCTTGAGTTTTGTATTCATGATTGGATTCGGGCCAATTTGTTGGTCCAGCAAGAAGCAAGCAACACTTGCACTCTCTTCAACAGACGTAGAGTATTGGGGAGCTGTGAATGTAGTTATTTAGGCAGTTTGGATACATGGCATCTTGACAGAGTTTAGGATTCAGAATTCATCTACAGTGGATATTTATTGTGACAACCAAAGTACAATCAAAATTTCTAGTGATCCATTTCATAAGCAGAGGAAAAAGCACATATAAGTTCACATGCACTACACTCAGGAACTGGGGCATGATAGAACCATCACACTGCACTACTATCCTACAGAGGATCAAATTGCAGATATTTTCACCAAGTCCTTCATAGAAAAGAGATTTGCCTTTCTCAAGTCTCTTTTAGGTGTTAAGGCTTGACTCTCAGTTCCTATTTCTGCTTATTTTGAGGGGGGGGGGGGTTTCCCCTATTACCTCGGTTTATTAAGTAACATTTTTATCTTTTAGATTGTACATGGGTGACTTTTGGCCGTATTTACAGAGCCCATAGTTGTCGAAGTTAGGATTTAGGGGGTGTGTTAGGATTTATAAACATCCCTTGACCAAACTGTCTATTAGATTATTTTAGCCTAACTTAGGAGTTCTATTTAATTAATTGGGTCCACTAGTACCATTGGGTTCACTTGGCCTAATGGAGCCACATGTACCAATTACTAGAGTGTGGGGAACACTACTAGAGGCTAACTGCCACTGGCTTCACTTGCATGCATTATTTTAGGCACATCCTAGACCAATCCATACATTTTAGGAGCCACTGGTAGTCCCGACACCAACCTCCTTCAGTCAATTGGAGTTGGAAATAGTTAATCTTAGTTTTTTTTCAATTACTTTCAGTTATATCACAATCAGCTCAGTTAGCGCTAGTTAGACATGACTTCATGTGGATAAGGTGCTTTTCCTCACCTACCACTTCAGTTAGGATGAGTTAACTGTTTATTACTGATTGTGTGACTTGATTAGACATCTAGAGTTAACGATTTGGACTTCGATATTGATTGAGACACCCTTAGTTAGCTAGTCATTTAGATACAATCACATCCAATTGGTAGATTCGAATTCATCCCTAATGAATTCAAATTCTTCCTGATGTAATACTATTGTAACACCAGATTAATTAATGAGAATGATACTGTAATTATCTGAGCTATACTCATCTGTTTCCTGTGTGGTTTGATTTGTTTAGTGTGTATCTTCATTCCTCTTTAACTGCATCAATAATATTGGACTCATTGCTTGAAGATCTAAATGGCACAACAATTTTAACAACCAATCCCCCAATGCAATTGACGGTGGGAGAATTCTTGAAAAACTCAAATGAGAAAGAAGACACAAGGAATCAATAGGAATTGAAGACAAATAGATTACCCAGGTATTGAAATGCATATGCAAATGAGTGCGATGTTCAAGAGTGACTATGTACTACCGTAACTACAAGGAAATACAAACTCTTCCCTTAATTTCCCTATCATGATTGACGAGTATCTATTTTCGTTTTAACGAGTTCAAAGATGCTAACAAACACTTGTTGTAGCTCATCAAGTGATGAGTCCATTCTCATATGTTTTATGAACCTGAGAAAGGAGGGGTTTATTCCCAGAAAAGGGTCCTTCGTTGTTTGATTTTACGAGTCCGATGAAAGAAAACTCAGTTGTCGTTTCATGTTTAGAGAGTATGAAATGACTAAGAATACTCCAGGGTGGAATTTTTTCATAAATTTTGTTCCTGAGGCCCAAAAAAGTATAAAATAATGCCCAGGAGAACTCTTCCAGTAATGATTGGTCAGAGTATATATTTTTTGTAAGTAGTTCCTCCTGGTCTGAAAAAGGGGTAAACTATCACCCGGAAGACGACTCTTCAGGTACTTTTACGAGCGTGAAGAAGACAAGTTCACTCGATGATCTTTTCACATTTTAAGAGTTCAAAAAGAGCTTAAAGAGGATTCTATTAGGGTTCTTTTTTCATGATCCAGTTTTAATGAGTTTGAAAAAACAGTAAAAGTACACTCGACACCTCTTCACTAATTTTTTAACGAGCACGCTGAAGGTATAAAGGGCGCTCGAAACCTTTTTCATGTTTGAATCTAGAGCACGAAAAAGCGATAAAGTAAGCTCAACACCATCTTACTGTTTTTAACAAGCTCGAAGATTGGTTGAAAGAATGCTCAGAGTATTTGCTTCATTTTTTAACGAGTTTGACACAAGATATGAACTATGCTCAAAGGGTCATTTCATAGTTTAACGAGCTCGAAATTGAAAAGAAAGTATGCTCAAAATGACTCCCATTGACGGGTTTTTCCCAACATGATGTCTAGTGGTTGGTACTTGCCCCCTATATAAATGTCAAGTAGCTTAAAACCAACAAAGGGTGGATGCATGCCCCCCAAGCTTCATTTCGTCTTCTAACTCTTTTCTAACTAAATTTTGGGTTATGTCAAGGAGAACGTTCCCCAGAAAAAAAAGGAAGAAAGAGGATCAAGTGCTACAAGCAGATGAAATGAAGGTTCAAGTATTGAGTATTGACACAATGGAAGAATCCGTTTCATTTTTTAATGAGATTAACATGAAAAGGGAACTGTGCTCAAGGTCGGTTTTATTTTTAAACAAGCTTGAAACCAAGAATAAACACTGCTCAAGATGACCTGTTTCATTTTTACAAAAACTTGAAACAAAAAATAACTATGCTTGTGGGGACCTATTTCATTTTTACACAAACTTGAAATAGAAAATAACTATGCTTGAGGACATCCGTTTCATTATTTAACGAGCTTGACATAGAATTGGAACTATGCTCAATGACATTTGTTTCATTTTTTAACGAGCTTGACATGGAATAGGAATTATGGTCGCTAGTGTCTGTTTCATTTTTTAACGAGCTTGACATAGAATGGGAACTATGCTCACAGGTGTCTGTTTCCTTTTTTAATGAGCTTGACACAGAATAAGAACTATGCTCTCTGACATATGTTTCATTTTTTAATGATCTTGACACATAATGGGAACTATGCTCACGTACAATTCTTAGCCAACACGATGTCCAGAGGTTGGTGGGTTTCCCCCTTACAAAAGAAGCTAGCGGCTTAACTCCATTATGATTTCTAGAGACTGGAGACATGCCCCCAAAGCTTCCTCATGAGGAGAAGAAGCTAAGGTTTTCAGATGACTGAACGTCATCATGATGTTCAGAGGTAAGAGACACGATAGGTGAAGGGGAAGGAACCACAACAACATGCGGGATATTCAGGGAATTCTGTTAACTAGAAGTCATACGATGATAAGGTTTAACAAAGGAAATATTATCAAGGGTCACAATATTCCCATCATGGGGGAAATGCATCACTCTAAAGAGTGTGGACAATATAGCTTTAATGGCATAAACATAATCTCACCCAAGGAGCAGATTGAAATTTAAGGGACCTTGGACTACCATGACATCGATGTAGACATTTTTCCCTCCTAAAGTGATAGGAAAATGAGGAAGGATCCTTAAAGGCATGATAGGTATTCGATTGAAATATAGTATTTGATCAGTGGCTAGCACAAGATGAGGATAAGCTATGGCTTTCCAAGCGGTTGAGGATAGAATACTAACATAAGCCCCTTCATCAATAATCGTGAAGAGTATGCTCTTAGTGGTAACTCACATAGATATATAGAAATGAATGCTTGAATGAAGACGCGATTTTGTTAGATTACTTCATTCAAAGGAAATAAACTCACTACTTGGAGAGGGTTCTATCAAAAGAGACAAAATTTCCTCTTGCGTAGAATAATCAGAACTAACTACGAAAACTTCAGTTGGTTTCAATTAACTCTTATTTGGAAGAGAAGGGCAAGACGAAGACTGTTCCAAAGTGACTACTTCAATCTCAACACTCTCTGATGAAAGAGTGGGATCAGGTGGAGATGACATCGACTCGACCACTTTAACTTCACTCTCCAAAGAAAGAGTGAAATGAACTATGTGTTCTTCACTCTCTAAAGAAAGAGTGGGATTGATAGAGGATGGAACTGGATCGACCACTTTATCAACCAATGGGATGTCAAGGGACAACTTACAATAACCCGTTAGAAGCCGTTTTTGAGGAAAATTAATATATTCCAACAACTTTGAAGCTTCATCCATGAGAGGACAAAGTATGTAAGATGCATCTCCTTACATAACAAGCAAGGATATCTGACCTTTCCTTTTCAAATCTTAACCACAGAGTCACTGGTTGACGAGGTATCATCAGTATGAAGGCTAGAGGATGATGACATGGGGTGTTGGGAAGCCTCAGACCACACTTCTAAAACCTAAGACAAACCATGACAATCCTTAAGAAGATGGTCACCATTGTAGATTCTACAAGGGAACTCAAGCTTACGAGGTGCTCTTGTGGGAAAGTCAACACTATCAGCATTGTGATTAGTGGCTGATGGGTTTCCAACATGACGATCAGAGGTTGGAGCTGTGACCTTATTCTTAGTGTTCTTCTTCTTATCCTTCCTTTTCGTCTTCTTCTTACCTGCTTGTTTACTAACATCAAAGTTTTCACTAGGTGAAGAAGAAGAAAGGCAAGTTGATTCAACACTCAAGGACGAAGGAGAAGGATTAACATGAGGTTGATGCTCATGCAGTGAAGGACCATGATCCAACACAAAATGTGCATTTGGTATAATGGGACTGGAGAATAACCATACATGTAATCCTATAGTCAATCTAGGAAGACACAATGTGGACTTAAAGGGAGGACCAACAACTCAACAAGGGGGAGAAACAAAAGACATACCCTAAAAAGGGGTCTCTTCATTAGTGATCCCCTGAGAGTATCCCATATCTAAAATCTCTAAGAATTTCTAAATTACCACACAAATCAAACACTACTCGAGTCTAAAAGCAACAAGAAAACTATATGAATAGGAGTGGATGAAAAGTCAGGATTCTCAGAGGATTGTGAAGGCTTCACAACTTGTTATATACTGCAGGGTCCAATAGTAAAACACAACAAGGAGGATTGGGAATGTACCCTTGCCTTAATACCCAACTAAATGGACGGTACATGCATAGTAATCTCCCTGAGTGTTGTTCTCGGTGTATTACGATGCCAAGATGGCCAAAAGGTTAACTCAGTTGGTCACAGTAATCCTAACAGGGTCTCTCAATATACAATAGGTACGAGGGAGCTCAACTCCGTAGTGGTGTTGTCTAATGCACAACTGCACGACATGAGCCTTCTGATATACTACCGAGTATGTGAAGTACTTTTCTATATACCCAAAGGTACATGGAAATCCATTCGATATACCGGTTGGTGCGTGGAAGAACTACAAGCCCTCGAGATGTAGTGCAGGAAAATAATGACAACTGCCACACTTAAAGACGTCGAAATGCGTCTCTAACTTACACAAAGTTACTAATGATTTTAATGCTAGGCTAGCGTTAATTTTATATTATGCGGTTAAGTGGATGCGTGAAGTGTAGACATGAAATGTAAAAAGGATGCAAATCCTAGCTACATGACAATGCACATTTATCTTTCGATGAAGACTACCTAAGGCAGGGAAAGAGTTTTCTTTTCAAACCAACATGAATCCGAGCAGTAAAGAAAAGAAGAATTCCTTCCAAGAGTGCAATAACTCTAACTTTATGCAATAATATTCCAAAAAGTGCAACGAAATCAAAGATGCGACAAATATTAACAATGTGTAAAATAAAGTAATGAAACGCTTCGATTTTCAAATGCATGTATCAAAATGAAATTTGATAACTAAATTATTTTCATATATATAAACAGAAAATAAGAGAATATATACAGCACTCCAATCATTCAGAAATCAAAAGAAAGATGACAAGCATCCAAACAACTGCAAAGACACTCAAGAAAGGCTCAAAATCTAACAAATGCAACCAAAACTCAATGATTGAGGGTGGGGGAAGGGTTTAGAGATCATATCTAACTATCTGAACAGATTTGGTAATGCAATCAGGGATGACAAGACTAGACCAACAGGTGGGGGATTGAATTTTCCCTCCACAACTAAGTCACTAACTTGACTAGTAAAATATCCACAATCCACAAGCAAAACCAAAAATACACAATGCTAGGTCTAGGGGTTGTGTGACCACTATATGAAGCCTACAAACCACAATCCATCAAACCAAAACCCAAAAAGGAAGCAAATATGAGCCAATCTCTCAGTTTTGAAGGGTTGGCCCACCTTAATACACTGTACCAGAGTGCCAGAGAGGAGTTGGCGCACCTACTGCACAGGGAAAGAGTGCTAGTGGCACACTTACTCTTAAGGGAAAGAGTGTCAACAAGACAATGGCACTCTGTGCACACAACCCAGGTGCGCTAGAGAGCCATAGAGGCTAGGTATCCTAAGGGATAAGGGATAGAGGTCTAGTACTAATGCCAACAAGAGTCAAGGAGGTCCAAGAAACTTCCTAAAGACTAAATCCAAAGGCAGGAGGGTCTCAAGAGGCTAGAAAAAGGATTGATGAAAATACATGAAATTAAAGACAAAATAAATCAGATCTATGTTAATCCCCAGTATGGTCGCCAAATTTGTTAACGGATAAATCTACTCAAGCGAACTCAAGCTAGATCTCTCTAGCCCAAGTGGATCTAGAACAAATCAAGTACATAATATAACCTACTTTCCTAGATCAAATAGAGATGCAAGTTAATAGATAGATGACTTAACCGAAGTCTGCAAATCCTTTTCTTCTTGTTGATACAAGCTCCAGAACTTTTAGATCTCAAGCTGCAAAACCTTGTAGAGAAAATGGAAACAAGAAAATAGTACAAGCATATCTAGATATGAATTGATCTAAGCTAATAGTTAAGGAAGAAATCTCTAAACATTATCAACACAACAATATTTATGGAAAATTTTTATATTACTGTAATTAAGGAGATACATAGAATTACACAGGGAAATTTTTTTACAACCTAAGCCTCAACGTTGCAACCTTCCATCCAACAATCCAAGCCAAGCCTCCAAAGAATGATGGTATGCCTTCCAAAGGATGATATTTTTCCTCCCAAAGGATGACATGGTTCACCTAGAAATTCCACCAGCATAAGAGTACAATAGTCCTTCCTCCCTTCACAATGGAGAGGGGGTTCAATTTATAAGGCTAAATGGATAGAGGAGGTTGAATATTAAGAGGAGAGGTCTAAGGGATCCTCCCATTAGGTTAGGGAACCAAATTCCACCTCACCTAGAATCTAGGGATGACCCTCCACCTCATATACCTTCGAGAAGAGCCTCGATTCTTCACTTTTTTTCCCTCTAAACATCCCTGGCGCACCTTGCAATAGGAGACACAGCACTAGAGAGGAGTTGACAAACCTTACCTGAAGGGAAAGAGTGCCATTAACACACCTTTTCAAGGTAGAAACAGATCCAGCGAGGGGATGGTGCACCTTGCCTTAAGAGGAAGAGCGCCAACCTACTCATAGGGGGGAAAAAGGGTAGGAACAACCTCAGAATCAATCCAATTTAGCTAAGGGAACTTTAGGGATTATGCATAAGGTTGACACATGGCTCAAGTTGACAATATTTCAGTGTAACATAAATTTGGAAAGAAATATTCTAGATAATATGCACTCCTTGATGCCATGCAAGCGATAAGACTATATAAACTCAATATCATGAGGATGAGTACGTCGGATAAGTGTTCACTTGTTTGACAATGACTCCGAAGAAGATTGGGACAAATAGAAAAATGGGTGGCTCAAAATCTCTTCTAGACATTGTGCAATGATTAAATCAATCCGATGGATTGGGGTTGAAGTCAAGAATCCACCAATATATGATGTCACAAATGGCTTAGATAATTTTTTACATAAAATGGAATCCTTAGTGGTAGACAAATATCAAATGGAATTCATGGACATAGTGCTCAGAGGAACTTCCATAAGATGGTGGGTAACACACAAGGATGATCTTCCTGACTCGAATACAACCTACTTAGCATTATTGATCAGATTTAAACCATCCATGCACGCCAATAGAGTGGCAGATATTTACATGAGGAAGACAAATCCCTAGACCCACATTGAGTTGTGTGAACATTAGTGGGAATTAGATATACTACAGTAGGAATTTTGGTTTCATCATTTTTTCCACGATCTGGGACCTATCCCCAAGGATTGGTACTTGCATGAGGAGACAAGGCGATATATTAGATGTTGGAAAAAAATGCATGTAAATTTTTATCAGGACTTTTCGTTTTCCATGACCAATGACTCAGTAATGGAAGCAATGATAGTAATTAAGGGAGCAATGTTCACTAATCAGTTGCAAAATGTGGTATACTCATATATATGTCCCACCCGTCAAGAACTATCAAACCTCACTTTGGTGATCCTTTAAGTGGTATCCCCTCTTTATTGTGCCAAGGTAGAACATGAGAGCTTAGATACATATTAACTAGAGAATTTGTGACATAACCTTCAAGGAATTTGAAGGATCTAGGGAAGTATGACAGACAAATCCAAAACAAAGTGAAGCACTTTATATGCAACCCTTGAAGCTACTGAAAGTCAATATTGGTACAAAAGGTAGTCCAAACATAGTTTATATAGGATATTATTGGGATGAACATATTGTATCCGATATAACATCACTATTGGAGGAATATGATAATATATTTCCACATAACTTTATAGAACTCAAGGGAATCCAAGGGGATTTGGGTGAAATGAATATTGTGCTAAATTCAAACACCAATACTATAAAGCATCGACCATATAGATTGAATCCATGAGTAAAGTAGAAGGTGAAAAATAAATTGACAGTATGCTCAATGCCGACTTGATTTTTCCAATAGATGAATCATACTAGATCATCCCTATAGTAATCTAGAGAAAGAAAGACACAGAGTATACTAGAGTTTGTGTTGATTATTGTAGCCTCAATGTTGCATGCGTCCACAATCCATTCCTAACCCCATTCAATGATGAAGTATTAGATCAAGTGGTAGGAGATGAAGCTTACTCCTTCACAGAGGGATTCCTGGGATATCACCAGGTCGGGATTACATAAGAAGATAGAATGCACCTGTTGTTTTCTCCAAAATAGTAATAAAAAATTTCAAAGAGTTTGTCCAAAAGTTTTTGGAGGTATACATGGACGATTGGATAGTCTACAATTTGCTTAAATATCTTGTTGTGTTACTTCTATTAATGTTGGACCGCTGTTGACAAATGTGGATCTCTTTGAACTTGTAGAAATGTACCTTTTGTGTTCCTTTTGGAAACCTATTGGGACACATTGTCTTACATGATGAAGTGCCAATATACCTTTTGAAAATTGTAGCGATTGTCAACTTATAGGAACTTACATTAGTCAAGCTGTTGCACTCTAGTTTGGAACATATGGGCTACTACAGGTGATTTGTCTACAACTATGCCTCAATAATAATTCCATTGGAGTATTTGATAAAGAAAGCTGAAGCTTTCAAGTGAACTACAAATTATGAAAACGCTTTCACAACACTGAAGGAAAGAATGGTTAATGTTCCTATTTTGACATTCCCTGACCAGAAAAAGGAATTCCATGTATATGTTGACGCATCGGGAACTTCCATGCACACTATATTAGCTCAAACAGGAGAAGGAAAGAGAGATAATCTAGTATACTTTCCAATAAAAATCTATCACAAGATGAATGCAACTACACAACCACAAAATGATAAGGGTTGGACATGATCTATGCTCTACAAAAATTTAGTCACTATTTGTTAGGAGGGAATTTTAAATTCTCTATTGATCATTCAACTCCCAAGTACTTGGTGAAAAAAACTATCTTGGAAGGTCATATATGTAGGTTGCTACTTTTATTCCAATATTTTTCATTTGAAGTGATAGCCAATCCTAGGAGACATAACCATGGACCTGATCACCTATCATGGATAGAATTCAGAGAAGCAGATGGAAGTATTGATGATCTGTTATTGATGCAACACTATTTAAAGTAAGAAATACCTAATCATTTAGAAGATATTTTTGTATTCCTTACTATTGGGAAGACACTTGATGATTATTCCACAACATAGTAATGCCACTTGGTTGTACGAGCTACAGAATACCAATTGATTGTGGGAAAACTCTATAAGTTGGGAATCCATGTATTTTTATGATGCTACATACTAGATCATGAGCAATAAAGAATTTGTGGGAATGCCACACTCGTGTTGTGGGTGGAAATGTTAGCAGAAAAGGTATAGGATGGAAGATTTTTGAAGCAAGGCTATGGTGGCCAATGGTGTTCAAAGATGCTAAGGAATGTCTGAAAACAAGTTGGTAAGTTGTCTCAATGAGATGAACTTCTGCTCCAGCTAGTCTTGGCATTGCATTCATTTGAAAAATGGGTAGTTGAATTCATGGGATCTATTAATCCATCGATGAAACATTAATCTAAATCCCGTTATGTCATTACCACAATAGACTCGTTATGTCATTACCACAATAGACTATGTAACAAATAAAATATTAATAAATAAATAATATATAATAATATAAATAATAAAATAAAATAAAACATAATATTAATTATATTTAACTAAGGGATAACCCTTTGGTGAATAGCCACCTTATAATAAATAGATATGTGGCTACATCCTCATTGTTCATTATCATCTTTATCTTATCAATTATATATTTGATTTTTTGTCCGTTTATGGATCCTTTGTATTATTTACATTGGTTATTTGTGTAAGAAATAATTTTATTGTTTCAATGGTATCATAGCCCCTTCTTGGGATTCATACCGAGCCTTTGGCCATATCTTGGCTTTTAGCCGTTATCTTAGAAAAATGATAAAAAGAAGAAGAAAAGGAAAAAAAGAGCGAGAAAAAGAAATATAAGGTAATATATTCGAAACCTAGAAGTGAATAAGAAGTCTTAAGGCTACTAGGGAGTAAGTGAGATTTGAACTTGGGTGGGAAGGTAACAATTATTCCTCTTAACCACCCAATCTATAAGAAGTATTAAGGGGAAAAAACTAATTATTGAAGAGTATAGTATACTATACAAGATAAAAGATGCCTTTCTTTGATATAACTTGGGATGAGAAGCATAATAAAATGGAGTGTCATGACGAAAAAAAAGGAAGTTTCCCACAAAAATTTTAAAAATATGCAAATATGATATTAAAAACTTATGGGATTATTCAATAAATGCATTTCTGCATCGCTATTTACTTTACAACCAAGAAGAATTACATAAAAATTGACCTATCAAAACAATTAATGCTTTCATAATTAGATATAATTAACAATAACACAATTCTTTGTGTTGAGAAATATGAGCTAAGAACCTACAACTATCTGTTGATGATTACAAGGTCTTAACTCAATTCAGTATTGTTTCAGTGGTATCATTAGATCAAGACAAGGTTGATATAATTTTGCGGTCACCTCAGTTAGATACATTGGGTACCTTCATGTTCAACACAAGGAAAAATATATTTCCTTACAGTTGGCATTTCTCCCTTTGACCTAGGTTCAGTCCCTAGTTTGTCCATCAACAAAGCCCAAGATATCGGCTCGACGGAGCAGGGCTTAGTCAGCAGCACTTACGACACAGATGCAGTCTCACTCGAGATATCTCTTATGGGTAACTACCAAAACCAAGTTTTTGCAGTTGTGTGGGGATTTACTCTTCCTTGGCACCTTACTACCTTGCTTGACCAAATTCAATGGGTATATTACTTTTCTTATTGCATGTATTCAAGCTATGGAAATATTTTTCTGTCGACAGAGATTACAACATTATAAGCAGTTCCAACTAACAACAGTATGACATATGCATATAAATACTCATTCATAAGCAAATACACATACATTCATTCGACATAAGAACATTCATCAAATATACACATAGGAAAAATTTAATGTGGAAACCCATCAAGAAAAAACCACAAGGGTGCTCTTCCTCTAGCATGAGAAATATATGGAACCTTTCATCTCTACACTCAGCTTGCAGACTCTACTATAGATCTTCTTCTACAATCTATATAGACTTCTCTCTCCTCTCATGCTCTATGTTGGCCTTATGTTGTATGTGCCTCCTCTCGGGACCCCGAACCAGGTTCAGTGCCTTATATTTGGTGCAACAAAGCCCAAGATATCGGCTTGATATAGAAAATACCAGTCGGCAACACTTGCAACGTAGATGCAGTCTCACCCGAGATATCTCTTGTTCTTTATTAGGTAACTTCCAGAAACGAGTTTCTTCATTTAGGTGGGGGATTTAAGTTACCTCAGTCGCATACCAAGGTTCTCAACGAATGCCGAGGGTGGATTACTTCTGCTTACTATAAATAGTTAGATCTTAACTCAACTTATTCCTATGCAATGATTCTAGCACCATCCCAAGTGCAACATAAATGTACTGATAACAATGCGAATGATATACATCTAATCATTCACAAGAAACTCATAAGCATTCATTCACTGTAACATTTCTACAGATAACTCAACACATTCAATCATTCACACAAATACACAGAAGTTAACGTGAAAACCCATCCTAGAAAAAACCACAAGGTGCTCTTCATCTGGCATGAGAAATATATGCACCTTTCATTGGCGCACTAAGCTACAGACTTTGCTCTAGATCTTCTCCTTCTACTTTACAAAATCTTTCCTCCTCTCATGCTCTCTGATCTTCTCCTCTGCTCTCTTTCTACTCAAGTCTACTAATGATCCACACACAACCTGGATCGACTCAACCTCTCCTACACTTCTGCGCACTCAACTGCAGATTCTCCAACTCAAAATGCATTCATCTACCTCTAACAAACAACAATCACAAACTACTACCAACAATCATGAACTAACAATCCAAAAGCTAACCAGAGTCTCACAAGTGTCTACTGAGAGTCTAACCTACATACAAATTGGGTTATTTTCTTTATAGACGTGTTTACAGATTTGCAACAGACTCATTATAGACTCGTTAATTGTCACTTTCTAAGGTGAATTCCTATACTTAGCCAACAAGTTGTATTTCCTATTCTAGTGACACCTAATAATAGGCACTAATGACCTAAATTACAAACATATATTCATATGTGTGGCTTCCATCGATTCTATCCAAAATCATACCCACGATCTTTATGGCCTGTCCCTTTCTAGCCATTTTTTCTCACTGTCACTTTCTAACCATTATGCCATTTTCACACCTTCAGGCATTGTTCTTCCATCGTATCTCTCCTTGTCGCATCCCTTCCTTCTGTCACAACTCTTCCTTCTATCATGACTCTTGATTCTGTCGTGCATCTTACTTCTATCACACATATTCCTTCTTCTATTGCTCTTCATCCTTATTCTAGCGCTGCCTCCGTCGTAGCTCCTTTCTCTTCTTCTTTCCTGTTGCTTCCTCTATCGCAACTCCTTTATCTTCTTCTTTAGTTCTTCTCCATACTTAGCCATAATTCTGAATGAATTCTGCTTTCCTTTCCTTAGGCCCAACAGGCCCCCAACACTCACTTGTGGCTCATCCCAAGTCAATCGAAGTCATTCCTCCACTTCCTTGTTTGTGCTGACTTTACTGTGAAAATCTTCCAAGATTTTTGTCACCCGTTCTGCTTCTAGTCTCACTTCTTCTTGTACCTTCTGCATTTTCTTCACAAAGTCGAAACTCACGTGTTCCGACATTACATTTTCTCTCGATGTCCCTGCTTCACGCAACTTCTGATGTTCATCTTGAAGGATGTCTATAAATTTTTCTACTTCAACTTGCATCTCTTCCACCTTTTCTGCTCGGTTCTACTGTTGTGTGCATAGCACGGTTACTTGCTGCTACAATTTCCTCATTTCTGTTTCCTTAGCCATTTTATGTGCCAAGGGCAATTGCTTCATTTCATTCCTTATCTGAGCAATATTTCCTTCCACTGTTGTCAATTCTTTGGCAAGTTTCTCCGATTCTACATCATCCATTAATGCTTCCCAATATTGAGAGACTTGGTCGACAACATTAGCACATATCCTTTTGGTTTCTTCTATTTTCTTCGCAGCTTCACTCGTTGCTTCCCTTCTCTCCTCCAACACTTCTTGGGTTGTGCTTGGTTGCACACGTTATTCAATTTGTGCAACCCTTTTCTTATGGTCTTCTGCTATTTTTCAAATTCGAGCGAATTTGGCGTCTAGGGCCATCTCTTATGTTATTCCATCTTCTGCAATTTTTTTACAAGTGAGAGCTACTGCCTTGTCGATTTTCTGATGTTTCTCTTCCCATGTCGTTGTCTTCTACTCAATTTTATGTACTATTAGCTTCATCTTATTGATGCTTTTGTTTGCGGTCCTCACTTGCTTAACCAAGGAGCGTTCTTGCACTTTTGTTTCAACAACTACAACACTCTATAGTGCTTATAATACAACCATCTCCATTAATGATAAATCTGTGGGTATTTGGCCAATGTCCTTGGCAACCTCGTTAAAATGTGGAGTCCCTAGATCAAGAACTCCTCTCGATAGTTCCACTTTTATTGGTGGGACTGGAACTGTTGTTCCAGTTGGTTGCATCTTTGAAATATCTGGTGGGTCCTACAACTCTGTGGTTGGGGATAAAAATTCCACAATAGTTTTAACATCTTCAATTGCTTTACACAAAACTTTGAGCAGATCAGTAACTGTACCTGAAATATCCTCCCGTCGCTCTTGTATGGTTTTGAAGCTTGTTTGTGCAACTTCAGCTATTTCCTCAGTCATCATTTACACATATTCAGTGTCCAGGCTGATGGTATTTGCATTTCTATCGGCCTTCATCATCTTATTCTTCCTTCAGGACTCTACTTGTTCCATCTGAGGTTCTTCCCCTCCTTTTCTATTTCTGGATTTGTCAAGGTTGAGTGGGAATGACTCTCTATTGAGTCTAAATCCTCCTGTGGATTTTCTTCTTCATTCCCTTTTTCTGTTGATGGTGGATTTTCTTTTTGCAATAGTTCTTCCTCTTAATGCAGTTTATCCTCTAGCACCAAAACGTGCCATTCCTCAACAATTTCTTCAACGTATTTATTTGTCATTATGAATTTCATCAGTAAACTTTGACATTGTTGGTCTTGGTGCAGTTGCATGCCAAAACCGAAAATATTTTTATGATTTTAATTTTATTTTCTAACTAACAACAAATAACAATAATAGGCATACCTTTCTTTGAAGTCGGCCACTGCATCCATTTGAGGAAATGGTCCCACAGCTCCATGGTTGGGTCTTCAGTCTACTCCACTAGTGGTTGTCAAGTATGGGGAATGGATCCAAATGGGTATGGAGCAAGTTCAACATACACCATGGGAATCATATGGAGAAGTGTGATGATATGACAAAAGGTGAAAATATGACCAAGAGCGAATGGAAAAAAATTGTTTTTGGGGAGACCTTCACAATGTATTTATATGATGGTCCAAGGTTTCTTGACCCATGGTATTTTATTATGCATGGTATTTATCTATGGTTTTTGACCCATTCTCATTTTTAGGGTTTTTTGGTCCTTTTTAAAGAGAGTGGGGATAAATCACAATAAATGCTCAACTTCCCTTCATTTATGGGGAAGGAATAATAATGTTTTGGACCATATTTAGTGGAATTTTAGTTATGAAGGTCAAAATGGAGGAAATATGGTAGGGATATAATGTATAGTTATGGTTTGGACCATAGAGAGGTAGGTGAACAATTTTTTTGTGTTAATAGATTGCCCCCTAATGTGTGAGGGAGGGAGCTCATCGTATGGATGATAGACATCATAGGATCAAGGGAAAAAGGTGACAACGATGGAGATACTAGAGAGGATCGCGGAGGAGTGGAGTTTCCTCATTCGAACTGTAGTGGATTTTGGTTTGCACTTCTTCTAAAAAATGGATGAGGTACATATAATATTAGACATGTATATGGATGAGGCAAGCATACCCATGCTTGTAACAATGTCTCAATTAAAAAATGGGGATCAATGCTCAAACAATGGGATCCGATCAATACATAGATACAACTAGTAGTACATAATGGTGGCCTCAATGGGAGACTGAATACAATTACTGATATGAAGAACTAGTACATATGAAAAATGGAATTCTCATGGAATGCAATATCATAACCATTGATGCTCTGTTGGATCTAGAGGTGTACACATCTGTATGGACTCAATGAGTGAGAGTTGGAATCTCTGAGGTGCAATGAACACCATCAAGCACTGTAGATACACATAAGCATGAAATTGGGGGGCTTCCAAACACTATCGCCAATGCAGCTCGAAAATCACAAGGGACATGAAATTGTATGGGTCCCATTGTAGACTCACCAATGTGCTATAGTCAGGTGACAATCGGGGTCTTTGACCAAATAATGAAGAACCAATACCCTGTATGAATCTCAATGGCGCAATGATGGAGTTGAAGTTGAGCAAGTGAGATGAAACCAACCCGAAAGTCACTAAGGAATCCTTTCAAGTGGTCCAAGGAACTCATCAATGAGGTGGATGAAACTGAAATAGAGGGACCTCTGGGTCTATACTATGGAATAGATGTGTTGAAATAGATAGAGGGAGACCTACAACTATCAAGGAAATAAGGTTTCCTTGATAGCAGTGCGAGGAGGATAACCAGAGATGTGGAACAATCAGGGGACTGAGACACTAAATGGGGAACATGGTAATGGGAGTATGGGGGACTCAAACTTCCTTTGCATAGAGTATGAAGACATGGATGACCTGGAAGCAAATGATATTGACTCATGGGGAGGGAATCATAGTTGTGGAATTGAGGAGATCACTGCAATGGGAAATACTTGGGGGATTAACTGGAGTAGTGATATCTTGGGGAGCCAAGGGATACTCATTGTAGAGTACTCTGAACAAAGGCGACCCAATGGGGGGAAGCTGCCATAATGTGAGACCATATGTAATATGTGTGGGAGCCTAAAAACACTATTTGGGCCTTCTTCATAGTTTAAGGAGCACATCGAAGGGATAAAAGTATGTTCAATATGATACTATCTCATGGATTTTTGTCGATCTCAAGACAATAAATTCTTGATGGTGTTTTTAGTTTTAGATAGTATGAAAAAATGAAGAAGACTCCATTAGTTCTCTTTTTCATACAGTATTCTCCTAAGCCCGAAAAGGATAAAAGGGTACAAAGGAGATCTCTCCCAGTCGAAAGGGACCGAGAGACTTCTTTTCCATTGGTAGTCCAAACAGGCCGAAAAAGTTTAAACCTATACTAGCTGGACAATCATTCAAATAATTTTATGAGCATGAACAAAACCAAGTTTTCTCGCAGATCTTTTCTTTATGAGAGAGCTGGAAAAGAGCTTAAATACAACCCATAAATGAGCTTTTTCGTAAGTTACAGTCTCAGTGTCCAACAAAGAATAAAAGGATACAAAGGGAAATGTTCCTAGATGGAAGTTATGAGGGTGGTCCTTTTCTTTAAATAGTCTACATAGTCATAAAATGGAGATAAACGAGTCCACATAGACACCCTTTCAAATAATTTAACGAGTGTGAAAGGAAGCAAGCATGCTTGGAAGTATTTTCATTCTATTTTGGAGTAAGAAAAGAGCTCAACAGAAACTCTGTAATGGTTAGTGAAGTAAGGAGGGAGTGTTCGATGTACCAAAAGGGGTGATGTTGTGAACATGGTTAATATGAATAATAGTGGAGCATTGGTGGGGCCTCCTTGTGGGATGATGGATGGAGGCAAAAAAAGGACAAGTTTGCAGTATGGATGGAGCTGATGGCTCGTGAACATGCCAATACATACAAGGTGTGATTTACGTGGTGGAACAAAAATTAAGGTGACTATGGGAAATGGCCCAAAAAATCATAGGGAGAGGGGTCTCATCAACAGATAGAGGTTGAAAAACCGAATCCGATGGTGTGAACGGCGTGAAAAATGGACGTCGGATGACTCTATGGTGCACGAAAGAAAAGTTTGACCAAATGGAGGCCTATAAACAGGGGGTCACACATGACATGTGTCATTTTCACTGTGCAGTTATAAGAAGGAGTGGAGGGCCCCAAAACAAAACTATTTCTTTCTTCCAACTGGACCAATAGTTTTTCGATCTGTGACTTGCAGGTAAGAGCTCTCATCGATCCTGTCAATTTCAGTGGTTTACTTTTTGGTTTTCCTCACTCTAGGGGTCATTTCCATGACTGAAGGGTTGTCAGGGTTGGGTCACACTTATTGATGGAAAAGGCACAACCCAAGTCACACTTAACGAGAAGACAAGCACGACTGGTCGCACCTATCAGGGAGACAAGCACGACCCAGGTCACTTCTGTTCATGAGATAAGAGCGACCTAGATGTCCTTGTCAAGCATTTTTGCGCAACTTGGTTCACACAAAAAGGCTCGACAGGCGTGACCTAGCCCAGAATGAGAATTTTTGTGTAACTGGGTCTGAAAGGGAGTTTTTGCATGTGTAGGATGCCTCGAGTTAGGTGGTGAGAGAGACACATCAGTGATATCAGAGAATATGTCGAGGATGATGGAGTGGTATAGGAAACACTTGCCAGGTGTGGGCTGCTCAAGTTCTTTCAGATCCCCTTGATTTGTTCAACAAATCTATTGTTGGTCAAGCTGGTGAGTTATTAGGATCGAGAGTCCGAGTGTTTCATCATCTAGGGTGATCGTTTGGAGATCAACCTCTGAGATGTGTATTTTTTGACTGGCCTCCTGTTACTGGGCATGATTGATGACACTTAGCTAAAGCTCCCAAGAGGGGTGTTGATGGATGACCTTTTCTCCAAGAATTTCTATGCCTCAACGTATGTGCACAAGTCATACATATTGGTGTGTGGTACTAAGAGTATGGAGACTCAAGCAGTGGCAGCTATGGTGCTGTGCATATTGGGGTCGAAGGGGCCGCATAAGAACTCAGGAAATCAACTACTGATGGTTGAGAGTGTGCTGAGGGGGACCTACTATGGGTGCGCCCAGATGTACTTGATATAGGTTTGGTGTGCATTGAACTTGGCCATATTGGTGTGCAGAGATTTCTATTTCCCCTCCTTCTTGTGCTCATTTTTCTTTGAGCGACATCCTACACTACAACCACTTCTGGCAGTGCATGAGGGGGGACCTCATGAGCCTTACATGAGGAGATGGTGCGAGATGATGAACATAGAGGGAAGTGGCTTGGTGGGTTGCTTCTTTACTCGGGAGATTTTTATATAGTGGTAGTAGCTTCTAGTCCTCATAGAGGACTATCCATACATATGGATGGATTACCGGGGAGACCTGGAGATACCTCCACCGCCAGAGTAGGTCTAGGGACCTGACAGTACATATACATTATGCTTTTGTGGTTGCATTCATATATATTTTACTAGAATAGTGGTATCTAGATCATGCGTGTGATAGATACTAATGACATACTGTGTGCATGTGAAGACATGGGACTGCATCCTCTAGCAGTGTACTAGCGACGCAGGGGAAGGGTGGAGGGTTTAGATCCACTTGTTCATGGGAAGAGGCAACGACGAAGTATGAAATTGGACTCACTATGGATGAACATGTAGAGGTTAATAGAGGGCATCACTGATGATGGGTGGCAGTACGTTGACAACGGTTTGATCACCGCATGCTACAGGTCTCCTCCCTAGTGGATCTCTCTCATGAGGAAGATCATGGTTGCTGCTAAGTATGTTGGAGCGGCAACACAGGGTGATGTGCTGATGGAGGAGGAGGACTCAGACGAGGACACAAAGTCAGAGGAGGATGAATCGGACTAGCATCTTGTGATGCTTCCTCCAATGCATTTGAGAATGGGGATTTTTGTATGATATGTATGATTAGACAAGAAAGCCTATGGACCTTCTCATTTTGTATTGAACATGATATTTATGATATATATTCACATGGATGCACCTATTTATATGTTTATGGGTTTTTATGAGTCTCTTTTTATGATGATGCCTATATGATGTATATGACATATGTATGCATGACTATATGATGATGTAGATGCAATGTCTTTCCTATATGTGATGATTGATGTGCCACTCTAGAGTGTCATTAGCCATTTGGTCTGCTGCACTATTGAGACTTGGAACATGCATGAATGAAATGGATTTGAAATGTCTAGCCAAGTGTCTAATGCGTAGGAACTTTCTAAAGAGGAAAGGAGCATGTACCTAGTAGTAGTTATTCAAACGGGAGACAAGCATCTAGGAGACTAAGAAGACATCAAGGAGATAAATACCCAAGTGAAGGGTGATGGTCAGGAGACCAGTGACACCTTTGTACTCATCCTGGTTTTTGGTAGGAGCACCAACACACATTCCATCGATATGGATCAACTCATGTGACGAGGAATAAATGACCCATGCATCCGAGGTGAGATTAGGAGACCATATACTTGCTCCATTAGTGAAACCAACATAGCAAGGTGAGGTAGGATCCATCTCAAGAAACCAAGGAAACAAACTATGTGACTCATGGCAAAAATGATGCAAAACAAGAAAGAAAAAATATGATACAAGGGTACTTCATGGCAAGTGACTTCAGGCATAGAACCTCTTGAGGTAGAGACCATTGCGAGGATTCTTCAAGGGTTGGCCATCAGAGTCAACAAGGAGATATTCCCCCTTATCAAGACATCGATGGATGACATAAGTGACATACCTTATGGATTCAAACTTCCCTTTCCCAATCTTATCATTGGCTTGGTCATAGATGAGGACTAGGTCCCCCTCACTAAATGTGTATGGGTGGATGTGGGAGTCATAGTGGGACTTCGACCAAGTCTTAGATGCTTCTATCATTTGGAGAGTAGCATGATGGTCCTCATTGGTCTATTCAAGCATAAATAGGCATTTTTCTAATGATGAAGTATTGGGTAGGAGTTTGACAGTAAGGCAGAGTGATGAAATCTAGCATTTAATGGGAAGAACCAATTCCACACCATGGACTAAGTGAAATGGGGTAAGATCGGTGGAGGTTTTAGTCGATGTACAGTAGGCCCAGAGGGTAGAAAATAGTAAGTGATGCCAATTGTATTTGTGTCTGTACACCATTCATTGGAGCATGATATTGCGGATATTGTTAATAGCCTCAACTTGGACATTGTCCTAAGGGTAATAAGTGGAGGAATACTAATGTTCAAACTTCAACATGGCTGAGAGATCTATCCAAACATCATCCTCAAAATGAGAAATGTGGTCTGAGACTAACTTTTGAGGGATATTGAAATGAGTGATGACATGGTTAAAAAATGAATGTGACGCCTTATCAGCCTTACCGTTGAAATTAGGCATGGCCTCAACCCATTTGGTAAAGTAACCAATGACCAAAATGATGTATTTATGGTCGTCGACCGAAGGAGGGTTACAGGTCATGAAATCATTTTCCCATTTGTAGAGGGGACTGACTATGACGACGGGATGTAGCGGTGCAAGATGTGTCCTTGCTTTTGGAGCAATGATCTGACAATTGTGACAATGTTTAACTGAATAGACACAATCGACAAAGATGGTGGGCTAGAAATAATCGACACGGAGTATCTTTTGAGCGGTAGCTAGACCAAAGAGGTGGCCACCATAGGATCCACAAGCTCCACTATGAGAGTCATTCAAGGCTTGGTTGGATTCACCGTGGGTGAGGAAACGATGCAGTATGGTGTAGACACTGTAGCGATAAAAGACATCACCAATAAGGAGATATCGAGCAGCTTGGTGTCGGATACGATGAAAAACTTCACGGCTTAAATGGGGACCAAATTTTTGTGTGCACAAGTACAGGAGAATACCCCTATACCCATGGGTCTTTCGTAGAGATGAAAAATAAGAATTTGTCAGGAAGATCGATTGTGATAAGTGGTGATGTAAATGACGATGGGAAATATTCCATTAAGGAAGATAGCACCAAAGATGTAGTGCTTTTTGGTGTGACAAATTCAAGGTCGTATTCTTATAGAACGATAATCCACTTGGCAAGGTGACCTTGGACAAGGCGACAACTCAAGAGATCACGCATGGGGTTGGAGTTGGCCACAACTCGAGTTCTCCTAAAGAGAATATAGTGGCGTAGATTCTGTACCGAAAAGACGACGACGAGGACCATCTTCTCTTCATGGGAGTAATGTAAAGGTGGTCTAGAAAGTTTTTGACTTATGTAATAAATCATGTTCTCTTAATGAGCATTGCCTTCTTGAAACAAGATGCAAGCAATAACATTTTTAGATGCCGACATATAGAGGATAAAATCCTTGGTGAAGTCAGGAGGGGACAACAATGGAGCATAAATTAGAGTTTGTTTCAATGCATCGAAAGCGCCTTGTGCATGCCCATCCCATACAAAAGGAATGTTGGTATGGAGAAAGTGTATGAACCCATGGACTTTCGTCGCATAGTCTAGAATAAATAGGCAAAGGAAATTGGCCTTATCTTGGAGGCTCTGCAATTGGCACATAGAACGTAGAGGGGGGGGGGGGGGATTCAGGATGGCTTGAACCTTCCTAGCATCCATGAAAATCCCTTTGTGGGACGCGACAAATCCTAGTAAGAGATTGGGTGGGACACAAAAGACACACTTGATGGGGTTCAAGTGGATGTTATATTTGCAACATTGTAGGAAGACTTGCCGTAAGTTGTCCAAATGTTGCAAACACTTCTGAGATCGAGCTGTGAAGTCGTATAAATAGACCAAGATAATGTGAATGAGTTCGTGGAAAAAAAATATCATGTCCTACTGAAAAGTGGCTCCAAATTTTTTTAGGCCAAATGACATGACATGATATGCAAATGTGCCCCAAGGGTAGTGAAAGTGGTTTTGTACTGATCATCTTTGCGGATATGAATTTGGTTATAATCGAAGAAACCATCCACGAAGGAAAAGACTTCATGGTCGGGGAAAGTGTTGATGATCCGATCAATTCCAACTTCAAGTCATGGAATTTAGTACATATATGAATGGTACCCTATTTTTTGTTAACGGGAACAGGATTGGAAACTCAAGTGGTATACGCGATGAGGTATATGAAATTTGCTTTTTGCAGTTTCTTGATCTCAGCTTTGACGACAGGGGCCTTTAATAGGTGAATGGGTTGTTTCTTTTGGAGAATGGGGGAAACATATGGATAGGTATCTATACAATGTTTGTTGATGGATGGATCAATCCCAAGAATATCGGTGTATGACCAAGCGAAAATATCACAAAATTCCTGAAAAAGTGTTTTGTAGGAAGTGACTTCTTTAGGGGATAAAGACACTCCGAGTGTAATATCTTCAAATATCCCATCTATGGTTGATATATTGACCTTAATAGTTGGTGAAATGTTAGCCATGTTACCCTATTCAAAGGAATTAGGTTTCATAATCGGGCTTTTAAACCAGTCGACACTTCCACAGATGAAGTCTTTTGCTTCGATAGAGAATTGGTCCAATGATGAAGAAGGATCATCGGGGATGAAAAAGGAGTGATGGAGCATATCATCCCAATGATATTCAGTAGTCAAAAGAGGTTCAAGAATCTCCTCATCATTGTGAAAGTAGCGCGTGGATAGATCGAATGGATCTTCGATGACCGAGGAGGGGGAAGGAATATTGGAGCTAGAGATCGTGAAAATGGTGGCAGTGGTGTCCAAGGAAGAGGTAAGAGGGTGGATATCCTCAAAGAAGATGATTTTAGACTCATGGGAGTGCTTGTGAAGGTCACTAAGGAGTGACCAAAACTATGGAAAGTTTTGGCAATGGTGTGAATAATGACCATATAGGCCACAGACTGCACATGTGTGGTTGGTTTAGAGTGATTTGTTTTTAACCGCAGGTATGGTTGGTACATTGACAACTGGAGCATCATCAATATCGAATACAATGCACATGTGGGTGCGAAGGATAGGAAAATTGAGAAAATTTTGTGTTGCATGGACTTGAACATAGCATAAAGAACATGTAGGAGGAGGATGTGGTTTTGTCGTCGCATTAGGCGTCTTTTCCCCAGTCTTCATGGAAGGAGGGGGAGCAATAGTAGAGACATAACCAGTAATTTTTGTACCAGGAGGTGGGTGTGACATCGTCTCAATAGGTTGGATGGGAGTCAACATAATCTGGGGAGTTGAGGGAGCGGTAGGTGGATCCGGGAACCACACGAGAATACCCAAAGTGAAACAAGGCACATTGAGAGTAGCCATGATAGGATTAATCACGATGAAGGAGGGTGGAAAGAGGAAGGAAATCATGTGAACAGGGAATGAACCTCAACAATTCCCAAAGGTTTTTGGTTGAGGTTGCAAAGAGGTCGAAACACTACCAGATGTGATAGTGCAAAAATTTGATATATTAGTTGGCAAAGGGGGAGGTGGTAAGGACAAAAGGTGTCCGTTAAAGGAGCATTGGAAAAATAGCCTTGGCCAACAATAGAAAGGAAAGGTATGGACACATTGTTGATAGTAGGGAGGACTTGTTCTGGTGTGGCTGGTCCCTTTGGATCATAGTATGTTAGTTGGTCGATGGTCATGGTATTCCCATCATGGGGGAACATCAAGAGTCGAAACATAGTAGAGGAAATGACTCGCATTGCATACATATAACTACATCCTAGGAGGAGTTTGTAATCAAGTTGGGCATTGAAACCTCAATGCCAATCAACATTGTTTTGTAAGCTAACTCAATAGGGACATTCGTGAGGATGCCTTGGGGTTGAGCAACATGACCATCATAGGCGCGGAGAGCGGTGGAAGAAGTTTGAATGGTGGGGGATCCGAGTTTCTTCCAAACAAAGGTTGACATGACATAGGTGGATCCCCCTTCATCGATGATGTATCGATGAATGAACAAATTTTGAATTATGACCAGAACTTGGAAAGCAACAAATGATGGCATCCGAGGTTCTCCTTGATCTAGGTATAAGATGATCAACCTAGAGTTAGAGGGATCAACGACACCTAACGCGGATAATGACACTTTGCATTGTGAAGGACAGGTTTTGAGAACTTCCAGAGCAGACATGGCCGAGGGATACTGGGCCATGTCGTCAACTATACTATAGTTAAGCACAACTCTGGTTGTGGCGTTGGTCGCAACGTGATGCAAAGGGAACCACGAGACTTTGGTAGTCCCATTTGTGGGGGTCCTTGGAAAATGAAAAGATATATCTGGAGTGGTGGAGGTAGATGCCACAAAGGGGTTAATGGTTTGTGTTGGGGAGCCATATTGGTTTTGTCGAGTCTATAAGTTGACATTGGATGATAACGTCATAAGGTGATGGACACCAA
This sequence comes from Pseudotsuga menziesii, assembly GCA_001517045.1. Lineage (NCBI taxonomy): Eukaryota > Viridiplantae > Streptophyta > Pinopsida > Pinales > Pinaceae > Pseudotsuga > Pseudotsuga menziesii. The sequence goes on along the minus strand of LPNX010457396.1, from coordinate 465,544 downwards.
GATTAATGGGTTGATTCACATAAGTGGGGGCAGCGGTTTTTGGTACCAAGGGTTGGGTTGAAACCATTCCTTGATTTGGTAGGGGGTTTTGAAGCACCATAGGTGGAGGACCTGGTGTCGTTGGTTTTGGCTAAGTCAGAGCAGCCCCATTGGGGTCACATTGATTATCGGTTTGGAGTAAATGGTGGATGCGATTCATATGAGGAAACTGATGTGTATAATGGATGTAAGTGTTACAAATGGTGCATTGATGGTTAGTCCACAACTGTGGGTTCTTCCCATATCTAGTTGGATGCTGGGGATTTTATGCGGGGGGGTTGGCTCCATTATTGTTTGTAGGGGTGGGTTGTTGGCCACTTCCTTGCTGCTGGTTATTTCCATGATTCCTACCTTGATGTTGTCTTCCCTGCCCTTGTTGGTTATTGGGGGTGAGTTGATTAGGGAGGTTTTTTTGTGCACAGACCTGTCCTAGAGGAGCAGGAGGACTGAGGCCAGAGCTGGAGTAGGTTGCACATGTGGTGGGTAATAGGTAGGAGCAGCTAGGGGGGCTGTAAATCCAACATTCTGGTGTTGTTCAAGACAATGCACCCTTGTAACCTAGGGTCTTTGGGGTTACCAACTTACTAAGACACTTACATACAATCAGCTTATGTAGGAATATGAAGGAAACTTGGAAAAAGTGGTTTATGATGGTTGATCCAAGCTTGGTCTTCTCCTCTTTTAGTTTCTTCCAAATCTTCCAGGGCCTCTCCAATTCACCTTCAAAGAACAGATTCTTCCAGCAATATCTTGTATATATATCAATGGTTAATGAGATGCATATTCATAATGAAATAATTTAAACAATTCATAATTCATCATATACAAGAATGCAACAATACAAATATTGGAAGAAGAACTTTCTTTATTAATAACAGAGAATGGTGAGATTACAACCCAGCTTCTGAAACAAGTACTCCTCTACAAACCGAGGACACTGAGCTTTGCTACTGCAAGATTTCTGAAGGCATACCACTAGCATAACTTTTCTCTTCTAAGAATCATTGATTAGCCCCATCCCATGCCCTCTATTTATACATTGGAAAATAGAGAGGTTTCAAAGGTAAGGATGTGTAATGTCCCCGACCCTTCGACCAGTGAAGAAGACGCTACTAACACCAAACAAATGGGCAAACAAACCCATGAACATGAACAGGGATAGATGCTGATATTAAAAGCTTAACATAATACATACTAAGATGCATAAAACATACAAGGATACATAGTTACTCAACATTAAGTGGAAGCAAACATATACATTCTGGCATTCAACATGTTCATTATAATTCATGAAACAGTAGATATAATTGCAGAGATGAAATAGTCAGGAGTACTTATCTTTTAATGAAAAACTCGCCCTGCAACTAGCTACATCGTTGCAATGTTCCACCCAACCATAGGCCAGCATGCTCATCAATCTCTCAGCAACACTGCCACCCCCGAGCTGGGCATGATTCCTCAAGGAATAAGGGTCAATGTAGGATTACACATAGCCAAGGTACACAAATCAGCCAAACCCACATAGTAGGGTTTACCAGGTCGTCAAGGAGCTAGGAAAGGCTAAATGCTAAGCTGGTGGCCTCAAACACCAGTTTTCTCAAGCATACCCAGCCTCTAATCCCACTCTCAACAGTCTAAAGACCAACAATTGAATACCGCAACAAAACAACCCATTCACAGCTCTGTGAAGAAGGCAAAGCAAACCGGGTGATAATCCCAAACAAAAGATGAAACACAGTTCAGGTCCAACCACACTCCAGAGTTGTTCTTGGCCCTAGCGTGGACAAAACAACTCAACAACAATCCCAAAAAGATGATTGCTACCTCAGCAACCAATAAGCAACCCAAAACTAAGGTGAATCGACAACCCAAACTCACAATGAAAACTATGGCAACCTTACACAGTCCCAAAACAGGGGAGAAGTCTGATTCTTAATCTTGGGAAAAAGGAGGACATAAACGCAGACCACAATCTGATGAGGGAATGACGAGAACCTTACACAGTCCACAATTGGGGAAGAAGGAAAACTCCCAGCATAGACAAGGGAAAACTCAGCCAACGGATGTGGAAATCAGGAGTCGTCCAACATCTAAGAGCCCACAGCACACAATTCCTCAATGGGATTGCTAAAGAAAGTTGCATAAACAAGAATGGGGAAAGAACCGATTCTCCATCAATCTGTGCATGAGGAAGATTAACCGCCCCCCTGTGCATCCCTGCATGAGAGTGAACCACTCCGTATGCATGAGGGTGAGCCGAAAATGGAGAGAATGGAAATGGTGGTTTTTTTGCTTGCCAACGTGAGGTCAACCTGCTGGTGGAGTGTGCATGTGGGCAAGGACTGACAATCCTGCCACACTCCACTCCTAGCCATAACTACCTCAACTACTCAACAAAACATTAAAGTGGTAGTTGGATAAGACAAGGAAAGATGGGAAAATCAAATAGGGTGGTGACACATGGATTCCCCCCCCCATAGTCCAAGGTTTGACATCCCCCACCCTTATCCTTTGGAATCATGCACTTTTCATTTTAACGTTGCACCGTCGTAGCTGGCTGTAGGTTTATTTTAATTGATGTGCGTATTTACATGATGCCAAACTATAATGGTGCTGGATAGCACGATATACCATCGGCAACTATCCCTATTGCTGAAACATACACAACCAAATCAATGGTGGGGCTTTTGCCTTTAGCTCCACACCACGATTAATTACAAAATATACATCATTTATCTTTAAATGCAAACGGGGTCAAAATAGGGGTATTATGATCTCCTCCCCCTTGGAATAACACCCTCCTCAGTGTTCCAATACATATACAATCTGCACATCAAATTTCAAAATTTTGTAGATCTGTTCCACGTTCAATTATTTACTTGAACTTTCAGGACCAAGCCCCTCAGGTTCCACGAAATTATCCTAATGGTTCTCAGCTCTTGGCTTATCCCAAAGCCTAGGAACTTTGTGGCTGTTTCCCTCTTTATGTTCCCTCGTTGGATAGTACCGGCATAAATGATATCCTTTGCATTCCCAGCATCTCACTGGTTGCTTCATCTTTACCTGCTCAATTTCCTTTGAGTCTTCATGCCTAGACCATTTCTTAATGGGTCTCTTGGACGAATGTCCCATCACTGATCCACCTTCCTTTCCTTTGCCGATTTCTCCCAGAAGGCTTTTCACCTCCCTTTGCAAACCAATAGAGTCTTGCAAAATTTGGTGGTTCATTTCATTCTGCCTTTTCTGCATCTTGAGCATCTCTCCAAGATTTTCTTGGGTCCTGGCAATCATTTGAAGGAGAATTCCAGCCAAGTCCAACAACTTTTGATCTGCTGCCATGATCAATGTGCACCATCGGGTTTCACTTTTCTCACCTGTGAAATTCTGTCAGGCCAAGCATTATATAGACATTAAAATCAGTCAGTTAATTACCCAATTGGCATGAAAGTCCAAATCTCATCAAGGAGACTTTCATATTTTCCATGCCTTCCCAACAGGCACACGAG
>LPNX010457396.1:306042-461009 GCA_001517045.1 Pseudotsuga menziesii | reverse complement strand
TATATATATATATATATATATATATATATATATATAAGGCAAGAGAGAGCAACAAGAGTTTTCCCCTCTTTGTTCTATTCCATCCTGGAACCCACACCACCGCTGTGGCTTTTCATGCTCTCGGCCTCTTTCACTTCACTGTGAGTGCTCGACCAATCCCTCTTGGACATGACACTTAGTGTCTCTGGTCCATTATAGACCTCTAAACCATGGAGCCTCCCCACATGGTTTTCCTCAGCGAGGAACTTCACAGTCTCACTAGCACCTTTTTCATTACCGCTCATTCCGAGCTCTTCAGGACAGTCACATGTCCACATGCACCCCTAGGATGCTCTCATAGTCCTCGCTCCCAACGATACCTATATCCAAACATTGAATAGATTCACATGTTTAGTTTATTCTCATTGGTTTTATCTCTAGAACAAGATATTAAAACATCATAACCAAATCATATACACATGTACATTCATAAGCAAAATAATCCAATACTTATCTATATTGTGCGTTTCCTCGTTGGTCCACAAGATCCTGCTTAGATTTGCAAGCCTTGGGATCGCCTATGGACTTGGAGGTTAGGTCAGCATGTAGGCTGCTCCACAACATCAAATAATTAATGTCCAGCCAGTATACCCTCATGTCGACTGGGCTTGGAACTTTACCACGACCATTTCTAGGTCTAGGATCTACTATGGATCCCCAGGCATATAACAGCCCAACATACACTTATACCAACATACACTTATATCAACAATAATACATACACTTATATCAATAATAATGCACACTTATATCAACAATAACTCTTACTCCGCAACCCCTCATAACAACTGTTTGCATTTTCTCTTTAGGGTGCAACACCCAACTGCATCTATTTAGCCTGTCAACACAAGCAATACAAGAAAAATCATCAGCGTTATTGCTCTAAAATGGTAATCATATTTCATATCTTTCACTATCAAGTATTGAGACACCAGGAGTGTGTCCACTCCCTAGGGTGTAGTCAATATTGAAAACCCTTTCATGACTCAACATTGGAAAAGTGTGCACCCTTTCCCGGTGTGTGCCATGTAGACCCTATTCATACTCAAGCAATCGGTCATCATGGAAATAAAATCAAAACATGTTATGCATATGGAATTTTAATAATTTGACATGCATATTCTTAGCAAGGGTCACAGAACACTTATCCATTTGCCGACGTAGTATTCCTTCGTTAAGGAAGAATGGGGCTCCCTTCTCTGAGTTGACAGTCCCTCGGTTAGCCATCCCAAATCCTTTGTACATTTCATATCCACACATGTCTTACTGACATAATCTATACCATCTCACTCATTTTGCTTACCAAACATGTAGTGCAGATGAGACATTTCCAAAATGTCCAATGGAGTTTCACCCGAAACCCATTTCCAAGGTAAGGGAAAACCTTCCCATGAAGTTTGGCTCCTGTAGGCCATCACACATGATCTTCCTGCAGTGAGTACCCCTGGTATGTTCATCAAATAGCCAAACAATCAATCATTATCTGATAATACAATCCAAATTGTTTGTTCCATAACCAAGCAATGACATTAGTAATCAAATTCATTAGGAATTTACAATTCTGTCTACTACAGAAATTAGTTTGCTTGGCAATGAGGTGATCCTCAATTGTGGGTCTCTTGTAAGCATCACCACTATGCCCATTATAATTTTATGCTTACTAGCATAATATGAATACCCACTTACAATGCGTTCTTCTGACACAATCTTATGCAATCCAATAGTGATTAGTAGTTGTCAGAAATGTCTTAAATCCAGAATTCACAATTCAAATTTAACAACCCATTATGCATACCAACTATTTTCACTGTTGTGAGACTCTTCTCATAAGGTTTGGCTCTTTCACATGGTAGATTTCAGTATTTGTCATGGTCTTACCCTTGTTGCCATGCTCTAAATAATCTACCTGAAACCTGAGCTTCAATCAACCAAACACTTGGTAAGTCTGGATGCATATAACCTTTTCATTGCTGCAACCATCACTAAAGCATTTTCAGAATTTATAAAATTCAAATACTCCCAGCTGTTAATCACATCAATATTACCAAAACTCATTTATTTCAAGCAATCATTATCATACTAACATTTTCAAGGTATAGTCACATCATTCATGCAATTAAATGAAATGTTTAGATACTCCTTACTTCACAAGCGTATCATTTGTACCACCTTGCTCTTCCCTAAAGCATTCCCGACAACCAATTGGTCATGACTATCCTCTTTATGCACTTACTATCTTGCATTCATAACAGCCTTTGAAATGGTTCCTAAGTTGTCATCAATTCATCATTTCAGCCATTAGTTATTCATAATATCACATGCACTCATCTCAATTCATTCATGCAATGCATCACAACATTTGCACTTGTACTTATGCAATCAGTCACTCACACCCTTCATATGCATCCATTCAATGCATGACTACAAGATTCATAAAATCTTTTTAATGCATATCCATTCAATGCTATCTTGCATTGATTCAGGAATACTATGCATTCAACATACCATGCATGGCCTAACCATGACTACTTCATATAGGATGCATTACTACAATCAAGATCATCAGTACTTACTTTCCTTGGGAGACTAAGCTCATTCAACATATACAGGCATGACACCTTTCTATATTCAAATATCCACATGGTATGAGGTCTCTTACCTTTACCACTCCTTGGAATTTGTCATAATTAACCCATTACCTGCATGGATCCTACTTACACCTTCAACACTACAATTTTAGTCGGCATCTTGCAAAGGATTGCAGAATTTGCTCACCAATTTTTTATTATGGACTGGTTGCCTCATCCCTTCCTCCAGAGGGTTGCTAGTCACATTTGTCAGCATCAACAACATATTCAGCCAGGTCCATGTTGTCGTTGGGTTTTGCACTAATGCCAACACCAATGCAATAACTATCATTAGTAGTTCATTATAAATGTATAATCCTCAATATCCTATGTATGCAAAGCATATCCTCATACATTTCAGGTATAAAACTTAGGAAATGTAGTTATAATCAGCAAGATAGGGTTTAAGGAAACTTCCCTTTTCAAGTCCCACATCCTCGCATGGAACTCCTCTTCCACAAAACAACTGGTTTGACTTCATAGTCTTGCCACCTCTAGGCATGCAATTCCTGGATTTGTCCATATTGACAGTAGCACATTTCTTTCTCAAACAATCACTAGTACCTTATTGCTACGCATTCAAACTCTGGTGATTCTCCTTTGTTCCCTGCTGGATAAGCTTTCCAACGCCTATCCACATGCTTCATTCTGACCTCAGGTGTGAAAACCACACAACTTCTAAAATGAATATTTTCAAAAATTTTAGGCAAAACACACAACTGTATTTTGGTCTGGAATACTAACTTCAACCACCTAGGATTTTCTTCTCCTTTTCAGCCCTGAAGCTGCTAAAAGACTACTGAGAATTTCACTGAAAAACACCTGAAATATCTGAAAAATCCCACTTGAAACCCCAAAACTTTCCTTCATCAAATCGGGCCTCTTCCCAACTAAAATTTTGACACTTCGGTGATCCAAACAAAAATTTTCCTCCGGCTCCCATCGACAGCCCTAAAAACTAACATTTTTCACTGCATTGGATCTATGGTTGTCTAGGCTTCTGAATCACTATCGGCGATGGTAGTGTATCGACGATCGAAACCGCTAACCTTTACCGCATCGGCAATCGGAACCATAATTCTTCGGGTGGATAGTTCTTTAGGTAGCCGTAGCTATGGGAAACAACCGACTGTGGGTTCTGCAGACCATACAACCTGTCGATGGTCTCATCAACTGATTTTTGGTAATTAGATCCACTAGTCTTCCCCATCGCACCGGTGATTCAAACAACAAATCCTTTCCGCTGCGTCGGCAACCAGAACCACTATCCATTGGGTGGATAGTTTCTTAGGCATCCACAATAGCAGAAAGTGTTCTTACTTCGATTTCCGTGGGCAGACATCTAGACTTCCAATCAGCGATGTCAACTACTGCTCATCAGGCGTCTCGACGGTCGAAACTTCTAAGTTCTTCCGCTGTATCGGCGAGTTACTTGTCTGATCGACAATAGCATAACTTGTTAGTCACCCAGCTTTCCGCAACGACGGCCAACAATCTCCTTAAGTATTTCACAGCTGTAATTCTATCAGCGGTTGGAAGCACTAGTTGCTGCGGTGTCAGAGGGCTAGTTGACTAAGCATCTGCAACGATGGATTCTCAAACCTTTAACGTACCCGATCGGTGATCCGATCCTCAATAAATTTCTGACGACCTTATACTTAAACAAAATTTTCAAATTTTCTTCTCATCGGCTGTCAGAAGTACTAATCACTGCGGCATCGGTGGTTGAATCCTCTATCCGTCGGAAGGATAGTTCACTAGCTAGCTACAACGACGGATGTTCAATCCACTGACTTCATTCGTCGTAGCTCATCGACAACTGAATTAACTAGGTGTCGGTAATGTGTTCCACTAACCATCGCCGAAGGCCAATGACTCCAGGACTTAGAGAAATTTTCAAAATTTTCCCTTTAGTCTTTCTTTTCGCTGCTTGATTAGCTCAATTCTCTTCTTTTCATCAGCAAAATAGTTCCATCAGCAGCCGCAATGGCGGCCCACCATTTTCGATCTTCTTCTGATCGGCGGCCCAATCTACTAATGCTTTTCGATTGGTGAACTGATTTTGACCAACATCAGCAATCAGAGCTTTTCCCTGTATGAAGACTAGTGCTCTAGACTTCCACAACGGTGGACGAACGAAACACTATCTTTCATCGATCCAAACAGCTAACTGTCGCCGATGTTTTCGCCACTTAGAAAAATTTTGAACTTCCTTTATTGCGTCAAGGGTCAGAGGTCCTACCCGTCGGTAGAATAGTGGTCTAGCCATCCGCAACGGTGGCACTCAATCGGCTAAGTATCGGCGATCCAAACCACTATATTTTGTCGATCAGATCAACTAAAATTCTATCGACGAATTCCATGCTTAAAGAATTTTCAGTGGAAAACTTCCTTTATTCCTCCGTCGCGTCAGCACTTTCATCATCTATTTTCCGTCAACGTGTTAGCGCTGCCATTGTTTATCTTTTGCCGATGTTTTCGATACTTAGACCATTTTTTGGAATTCCTTTTCCTCGTCCACTGGCACATTGGCCGCTCCATCCGCTAACTTTCTAACAATACATCGGCGGTTGAAACCACTAATCATCGGGTGGATAGCTCTCTAGGCGGCCGCAACGGCGGGCAGTAAACCGTTTTTGGACTCCGTGGCTAAACAACTCATCGAAAATCAAAACAACTAATTTGTCCTGACAAATCGACGGACCAAACAACTAGATTCTCCCGACCTATCGGCGGTCCGTTCAACTAACTACCTCTAATGTATCGGAAGTCCAATCTTCTAATATTTTCTGATGGTTCCAGCACTTTGACAAAAATTTCTTTCCTTGGCATCGACTCTTTAAAGAACTAAGTTTCATCGACGTTTCAGTGGTCTTCGAGAGATCCCCGCTGCAACTGCGGCTCTTCCTTCAACTAAATTGAGTTGGCGTTTCGGTGGTCTTCGACTGATCTCCACCAAAACTGTGGCTCCACCTTCCACTATCCTTCATCGACAGTCGACGAATACTTAGAAAATTCTTCTGCAATTTCTTCCTCCGCCGTCGTATCATCGGTGGTTCCCTCTGCTATACTTCGTCGACGTTTCAGCGGTCTTCTAGTGGTCTTTTCCAATGTTTTGGTTGGTCAATCCACTAGATTTTGCCGATCCGCCTAACTAGTCTTCGCTGTCGCCAGGGTCTGTATCGGATGACCGTTAGACTAATCTGTCCACTTCATCGGAAGGGATTCCCACTAAGAATTCCAATGAGCCGATAACCCAACACTTACATATTTTCAAAATTCTTTTCCTCCTCCCCCTCGTCGGATGGCATTCTGACTATGCTTTCTGATGTATCAGAGGAGTTTCCCACTTAGTCCTCTGGTGATCTGACGGTTCTGGCACTTAGAAAATTTTCTGAGAATTTTCTGTCATAATTTCTGATCTCGATTGGGTAGAAGGATCCCTGCCTGTGCTAGCTGATCTTTCATGGCCCTATGAGGCCCAAATGCTGCAATGATGGCTCTGTCACTACATCTTCATGGCCCATTCAGGCCCATATTGTAACCTTTAGCTCTGATACCACTCTGTAACATCCCCGACCCTCCGACTGGCGAAGAAGATGCTACTAACACCAAACAAACGGGAAAACAACCCCATGAACATGAACAAGGATAAATGTTGATATTAAAAGCTTAACATAATACATACTAAGATGCATAAAACATACAAGGATACATAGTTACTCAACATTCAACGGAAGCAAACATATACATTCTAGCATTTAACATGTTCATCATAATTCATGAAACAGTAGATATAATTGCAAAGATGAAATAGTCAGGAGTACTTATCTTTTAATGAATAAATCGCCCCGCAACTAGCGACGTCACTGCAATGTTCTACCCAACCATAGGCCAGCATGCTCATCAATCTCTTAGCAACACTGCCACCCCCGAGCTGGGCATGATTCCTCAAGGAATAAGGGTCAATGTAGGCTTAGACATAGCCAAGGTACACAAATAAGCCAAACCCACACATTAGGGTTTAGCAGGCCATCAAGGAGCTAGGAAAGGCTAAATGCTAAGCTGGTGGCCTCAAACACCAGTTTTCTCAAGCATATCCAGCCTCTAATCCCACTCTCAACAGTCCGAAGACCAACCACTGCATACTGCAATAAAACAACCCATTCACAGCTCTGTGAAGAAGGAAAAGCCAACCGAGTGACAATTCCAAACAAAAGATGAAACACAGTTCAGGTCCAACCACACTCCAGAGTTGTTCTTGTCCCTAGCGTGGCCAAAAAAACTCAACAACAATCCCTAAAAGACGACTGCTACCTTAGCAACCAAGAAGCAACCCAAAGCGAGGGTGAATCGACAGTCCAAACTCACAATGAAAACTATGGCAACCTTACACAGTCCCAAAACATAAGAGAAGTCTGATTCTCAATCTTGGGCAAAAGGAGGACATAAACGCAGACCACAATCTGATGAGGGAACGACGAGAACCTTACACAGTCCACAGTTGGGGAAGAAGGAAAAATCCCAGCATAGACAAGGGAAAAATCAGCTAAGGGATGTGGAAATCAGCAGTCGTCCAACATCCAAGAGCCCATAGCACACAATTCCTCAATGCAATCGCTAAAGAAAGTTGCACAAACAAGAATGGGGAAAGAACCAATTCTCCATCAATCTGTGCATGAGGAAGATTAACCGCCCCCCTGCGCATCCTTGTGTGAGAGTGAACCACTCCCTATGCATGAGGGTGAGCTGACAATGGAGAGAATGNTTTCTTGCCAACGTGAGGTCAACCTACTGGTGGAGTGTGCGTGTGGGCGAGGACTGACAGTCCTGCCACACTCCACTCCCAGCCATAACTGCCTCAACTACTCAACAAAACATTAAAGTGGTAGTTGGATAAGACAAGGAAAGAATGGCAAATCAAACAGGGTGGTGACACATGGATTTCCCCCCCATAGTCCAAGGTTTGACATCCCCCACCCTTATCCTTTGAAATCATGCCCTTTTCATTTTAACGTTGCACCATCGTAGCTGGCTATATGTTTATTTTAATTGATGTGTGTATTTACATGATGCCAAACTATAATGATGTTGGATAGCACGATATACCATCGACAACTATCCCTATTGCTGAAAAATATAGAACCAAATTGATGGTGGGGCTTTTGCCTTTAGCTCCACACCACAATTAATTACAAAATATACATCATGTATCTTTAAATGCAAACGGGGTCAAAACCAGGGTATTACAGGATGGTTGAGACAGTTGAGATAGTTATTATTAGGGACTCAACTGATCTCGAATAATCAGAATTTATATTTTTTTAACATTAAATTAAGGTACACACGAGTATTAATATAGGAAAGGCATGTGTGACAAGCTCCTTGATTTAAGGAAACTCGCTTGTTCAATGTACATGCGGGATGCAATGCAAACAATCGCTTGTGACATGTGGGTTGTAATGCAAATACTCGCGTGTGCAACCCTAATCCCCAAATAAAAATATATTAAGTTGGTCAAGAGATTATGTATCAACAATTATGTACATCTATAGTGTTTTGGCTACTTCAATCCTATTTGTCCTTTTGTGTCTCGACATATTGCATTTCAGTACTCGGACGGAGAAGTGCCATTTTGGTTGATAACATATGCCCCCTAATATTTTAATCTTGGAGAACTCAAGTGTCCAAGGCAGCAAAGGAAGTACCTGAAACAAATACATATCAATGTCATATACAAAATCATATATGAGGATGCCATGTTCAATATAATGGAACACTAGCTCCTTTAAAATATTTGATTACGTCATGTGACACGGGTACAAGACCACGTATATTACAAAGATGGATCTAAGCCACAATATACAATGATGAGTCTTCAAAATCTAGAAGCTGTGTAACTAATCATAACATAATATTGCACAACTTAGGTTATAAATGTGAACCTAAGGTTTTCATTGAAATCCAAAGGAACCAGTACAATCCCTACCATGTGAATAGATGTGTTGAAGTCGAACATGGAAAGAGTTCAACAGAATGTTAGAGAATGAGTGAAACCGACAACTGAAGCAAAGGAGTTCACCAATAATGATAGTGAATCCTAAGGTACCATCATCAAAGCTCCAGGTCTTCATCTTCAAGAAGTACTAATGAGGAAGGCAATAGATCCTCCAACAGATCACAAGAGTGACTAGGAACTGGGTATTGGAAGGTAGACACAAGTAATACTCATATAGGATAATGATGGAATCCATATAATAATCAGATGAAGGGATAGATCCTTGAATAGTGAGCACGACACAGAGATGACCCAAGGCAGATTTTAACTTACAGATAGGACAAATAGACTTATCTTTCAGGTAGGAGACATGATCAGATTCCCCATGTATAAAGGACAAGTGGAGGAGTAAGAAACTTGAAGTAATAGCCGAGCTAAAAGTGTAAACTGAAACATGAGTATCGAAAAGTTCAGAGAGTGTTATGTTCAAGGACGACATGCTGCCACTGTTTATAAGCCAAAGAGAATACTTCTTCCTTATCTTTTTTGTTAAATTTTAATGAGTCCAGGAAAGGCAACTCAGGTCTCTCTTCATTTTTGACAAGCTTGAAGAGGGGAGAGAATAATGCTTGATAAATTCATTGTTTCGTAGATTTTATGAGCCCGAACTAGTACATGGTTGTTGATGTTTTCATATTTTGAGAGTCTGTAAACTTTAAAGAAGACTCCAGGGGGGGTATTTTTTGTACAATTTAGTCTCATGAGGCTAAAAAAGTATAAAACAATTTGCAAAAGAACTCTCTTAGCTTTTGAAGAAGTACGGCACACCTTTTTCATACTTAGTCAGGAAGGTACGAAAAATGCTAAATTACCACCTACCCAACGCTCCTTCAAAAGCAACATATAGCCTGAGTTTTACGAGTGTGAAGGAAGGAAAGATCACTCAGAAAGATCCATTTGATTACGAGAAATGGGGCTTACAACAGTAAACTTGATGCTTTGTTCTTTAGGGTTTAACGAGCATGACAAAGACATAAAGTACGCTCAAAATATTTTTCATGTTTGGGTCTAGAGCACGAAAAAGATAAAACTAAGCTCATACGAGGGTTTCCTTTTCTGTAAGTTTATTCCCTTAGGTCTGAAGAAGTGATAAACCTATACTTGATAATACTCTTCTCAACTCCGAAGAAAAGAGAGTGCTCCTTTTTTATTATTATTCCGCATGGTCCAAAAAAACGATAAACTACCACCAATGTGGATGCCTATTCACATATTCTTAACGAGCCTAAACAAACAAGTTTACTCGGCATTCAAGTCTATCTTGAGGAGTCAGACCTGGGCCTAAATAAACTCCATATATTTCCCATGAAGTTTTAATAAGTTGGGAAAATTCAACTTGCGACCTCCTTACTATTTTTAATGAGCTCGAAGGAGAGCAGAAAGAATGCTCTAAATGCGAGGAGACGAGTGTCAGAGGCAGGAGAAACTAGTTCCAAGTGAAAGGAACAAACCTATGCGTAATGCAAGGAAAGCGGGAAGGATAAGGACACTTAGGGAGCATCTCCTCCAGGTAAAGGGTGTCAAGTTTCAAAGGCAAAATGATACAAGGATAAGCGATGATGAGAGCAGAGATGAAGGCTTATACAATGAGCTAAAAGCATGAAATCCGACATCAGGCTCATAAGTGAGAGCAGGGTACATGCAAATGTAGTTATAGATTGAATAACAAGGAGAGGCTAGTAAATAGTTTTGAATCCAACAAAAAACCTTGTCTCCAAGAAAAAACAACACCAAGATCACATTCAGAAGAAAATATCCGATGCAGGTCACTTTGGAAAGAACACATGAAACTTTGCTATCTTCTACAAAAGGTGTAGTCAAGGTAGAATCAACCAAAGAGGACTCTATAGTGCCAATATCTGAGGGTTTATGATCAATAAGATAAACCTCAGAAGAAAATCAAATATCAACAAAGGAGATAGAGTCTACAAGAACGAACTCGGTATCACAAGAGTTGAAAAATTCATAAGACAAATCAAACTCATCAAGATCACTGACTTGCTTCTCGAAGGAAGAGTCCAAAAACTCAAAAAGACCAACATAAGAAGACCGATCCATGGGAAGATCAGGATTACTAAGAAAATCATGGTTACACTTAGTCACAACTAAACCAACATCCAAAATAAGGTTAGACTGTATGAAAGACTCTAGGAAGACTTCATCCGAAGGAAGGAGATCATCCGAGATAGGACACATGTATAAAATTTCAAACAGATTGACAGAGTGGAGAGAAGGCTACACAGTTTGTATAATACGACTCACCTGGTCAACTACTGGGACCAATTCCCAGGAAGGTAAGCATGAAAACAGAGGCTGATTCTAAGTAGCAGTTGAATGCAAAGGACATGAGGCCACGTAGCTCACCCATGGTAGGGTATTGTCTATAGAAAGACTAGAAATCAATAAAGGAAAGACCTAGTCTCTAGTTGGGTCAGGAGACAGATCAAGAAAATCCAACTGATCGATAGTGACAATTTCTTCGCCATGATTAAAGTACATCACATGAAAGAATGTTGACACCACAACTTGCATGGCATAGACACAATCACATCTGAGGAGCATATTGAAGTCTAATGTGTCTTCTATCACCATGAAGTCAACTAAGACGGTCTTCCCTCCCAAAGTAACAGGTGTTTGAGAAATAATTCCCAAGGCTATACTAGTTCTTCTATCAAACACCAGTAGCTGACTAGTAGTCAACACAAGTATGGGAGATCCCATGCCTCACCAAGAATGAGAAAACAAGATACTAACTGAGGCTTCTTCATCAACAATACAACAAGCAATCATGTATTGTCCATATTTGACCTTTATCTGGAAAGGTGCATCTAAAGGAAGGCGCGGCTCAACTAGGTTATCCCAATGAAAGGAAGAAATCCAAGAGCTTGGTGGGGGTTCATCCGAAGTGAGTTCAATGCCCCCTTTCTTACTAAGTTATGAACTGGCATTGAAGAACATGTGACTAGCATACACATCACTCTCCCAAGGAAGAGTGGGATTAATTGACAATGGAATCGATTCAACCGCTTCATGAAAGTCACTCTCTGAAGGGAGAGTGGGATTGACCAAAGATGACATTGGTTCAATCACATAAGGATCAATCTCCTAAAGAAGAGTGGGATTGACCAAATATGAGATTGGTTCAACTACTAGATCAACCAAAGGTTGAGTAGGTTGTTGAGAAGCTATAGGTTGTTCAGGAGAAGGAAATTATTGAGTCTCATACCACACTCTTCGTACCTCTGCGATAGTAGAGCACTGGTGAGTAAGATGATCTCCCTTACATAGCTTACAAGGGAGCTTAAGTTTGCACTTCGAACGACCAATTTTCTCAATGGTGTCAACATGACTAGTAGTGGCTAACTGTTTGCTCCCAGCATGACCTACAGAGGCCGAGAGTTTCCCCCCAGCATGACCACCAGAGGATGGGTAGCTGGGTCCAACATGACTAAGAGAGGTTGGGTGGATGGATCCAACATGAACTGCATAGCTTGGATGGGGAGGTTCAACTTGACCTACATAGGTTGAACATGTTCCCTCATCATGAACTCCAGAGGCTGAGTGAATGGATCCAACATGAACTAGAAATGTTGGAAGGATCTCACCAGCATGATCAGCAGAGGTTGGATGGTGAAGATCAACTTGACTTGCAGAGGTTTTGTGCTTAGATCCAACATGACCTGCAGAGGTTGGATAGGTGACCCCAACATGAACTGTAGAGGTTGGGTGGTGAGGTTCAACTTCACCTCCAGAGGTTGAACGAGTGTGCCCTTGCTTATGTGTCTTCTTCCTATTCTTCCTTATTTTAATCCTTTAGACTGTCGGTTACTAGTATTAGTACTTTCACTGCATGAGGTAGAAGGATGAGGAGAAGCAGTTACAGGTGAAGGGGAAGCAATGTTTTGATGCCCTTGATATAGGGAGCTTACTTGAGAAGGATCAAGATCATTCATGATAGTTGGAGTGGAAAACAACCACACTGGTATCCCTAGGGTGAATCCAGGTAGATTCAAAGTTGGCCATTAAAGGAACACCAACATTCCATGTGAGAGGAATAGTACAAGGAGTTCCCATCAAGGGGATCTATTGGTTGGTGTTCAAAGGGGTGTTAGCCATAGTTTCAAACTTAACCAACAACTGAGGTCAACTGGTAACCAATAGTACAAAGAGAACACCACTAGAAAAAGACCTAAGTATCAAGCTAGACAAACAAACATGCCTTCCAAAGGATATTTTGGGATGATAAGGGCCCATAACTAACCAGTGAAGGAAGGAGAGTAGTTACTTGGCATCTTGTGAAGAACCCTCCAAGTGTAAGCCCTGGAATCACCCAACCGCCCTCCCAAATTGTCTACTGAGGTTACCTTCCAAGTCTACCCTAGGTGCACTGTAAATAGCCTTCCAATTCCACCCGTGTAAGATCCTAGTAGACAAGATACTAAGGCTACCAAAATTGCGGAGAAAGTCCAGTAGAAAATTCGTCAGTCCAGCCGATGCACATGGGTAGGGTAGCAAAGCCCGAAACCCAAATAGTACCAAGCACCACATGTGGTCGGGAGGAGGTACTGGATGAGTCTCAAAATGTGCAACAACTTTGGTGTATTCTTTACTAAGAAGTGGAGGGGTATCTCCAATAGCTCAGTATCGCACGACCTCATGCTTGACTCCTGTGTGAGAGGATCTTTTCGGCATCTTTCCCAACGAAGTTGGATTTCCTAATAGATAGGTCACTATGTTTGAGTTTGAAGTTTTGGGAAGCTAAGATATACTTAACCCAAAACACTAGCCTAAACTAGTGTGTGTCGTCCCTAGAAATAAATAGTTACTAATAAATTTTAAATATTAAGCGTTTATTTTAAAGGGCTGTTAATTACTCAAAGGGGGCGGTGGAGGTGAAAAAAATGGTGTTTTGACTCAAAATTGAAACAAAATGGCTAAGAAAAGAGAAATGAAATGCAAAAAGCAAAAACTATTGTCTTTCTTTTTCAAGTAGAAACTTGAAAGCCACAAAAGAACAATTTATTTTTTATTTTTCTTTTATTTTTCTTTTTCTTGACACATAACGAAAAGAACACTAGATGCAACCTAATGCAAAGAATATAATTTATTTTTGTCTTTTCTTTTCAAACAACTTAAAAAATTACTATGCAAATGAATGTAAACTTGAGAAAATTTGACTAATCTAAGCATATAACAGTGAAATGAGGAAAAAAGATCCCAAAGTAACCCACTTCAACCAAAAGGAAGAAACTGGAACAAACCCTGACTTGGAGGAACTATCAAACTTAAAAGTTTACTAGATCCACAAAAGGAAAAGTGACAAACTCAGACTACAAGCAACAGTACAGAGCATAAAGTAATCAAAGGACTTGATCATTGACCTAGAACACAAGCACTCAAACCTACGAACCAAGTAGGAGGATAACCAACATTCACCAATGAAAGAAAACCAAACACAAAATCTCAAGGACTTGAAGAAATCAAGTGAACGATGTGATGTATAGACCTTAGACTCATAGAGTCATGTCAGAAACAAAACCCTCACAAGCAATCAAAAGGCCAAAAGACAGGGACAAGCAAACCCTAATGAACCCAAAGAATGCTACAGGAAACACGTGACTGTCTATACAGACAACCCGTGTATGACACACAACTATCTAGAAGGAAACCATCGTGTACACAGTGAAACACGTGACTGTCTATGCAGACAACCTGCATGTGCTGCTAATTTTTTTTCAAAAAAAAAAGGCTAGCAAGAAGATCCTGAACATGCCAAATTATAAATCAATCCAAGAAAGAGACAGATCACACCCAAAATAAAAAAAGAAGAAGTAAAGGATGGTAAGCGAACCTAAAGAACAAACCCACAATAGGCTAGACTCCCCAGCAGAGTCACCGGTTTTGTTGTTCAAGAAATTGCACCCTTGTAACCTAGCGTCTCTAGGGTTACCAACTTACTAAGACACTTGCAGACAATCAACTTATGTAGAAATTGAAATAGGAATAGGAAGGAAACTTGGGAAACCTGGTTTATGACGGTCGATCCAAGCTTGGTCTTCTCCTCTTTCAGCCTCTTCCAAAGCTTCCAGTGCTTCTCCAATTCACCTGCAAAGAAAAATTTCTTCCAACAATATCTTGTATATATATCAATGGTTAATAAAATGCATATTCATAATAAAACAATTTAAACAATTCATAATTCATCATATACAAGAATGCAACAATACAAAGATTGGAAGAAGAACTTTCTTTATTAATAAACAAAGAATGGTGAGATTACGACCCAGATTTTGAAACAAGGATTCCTCTGCAAACCGAGGACACTAAGTTTTGCTGCTCCAAGATGTCTGAAGGCATACCACCAGCATAACTCTGCTTTTCTAAGAATAATTGATTAACCCCATCCCATGTCCTCTATTTATACATGGGGAAATAGAGAGGTTTCGAAGGTTAGGATGGTTGAGACAGTTGAGATAGTTATGATTAGGGACTCAACCGATCTTGACTAATCAAGATTTATATTTTTTTAACATTAAATTAAGGTACACGTGAGTATTAATATAGGAAAGGTGCGTGTGACATGATCCTTTCTTTAAGGAAACTCGTGTGTTCAATGTACACGCGGGCTGCAATGCAAACACTCACATGTGACACGTGGGTTGCAATGCAAATACTCGCGTGTGCAACCCTAATCCCCAAATAAAAATATATTAAGCTGGCCAGGAGATTATGTATCATTAGTCATGTAAATCTATAGTGTTTTGGCTACTTCAATCCTATTTGTCCTTTTGTGTCCCGACATATTGGATGTTAGTACTCCGATGAAGAAGTGCCATTTTGGTTGATAAAATCTAGCCATTACATGAGTGCACTGAGCATTTCGGTCCCTGAACATGAGGAAATGGTGCAGGAGGTGCATACGAAGGGTGGCTCTAGACTAAGTTGTTACACATGAAAAATTAGGGGCATATCCTGGTTTGGAAACACTAGGGGTGTTACCAACATAGGGTGGCATCGAAGGAGATGTCATGTAAAAGTGGGGATGCTGAGTAATAGAGCCAATAACTCCATTAGAAACATGGGATTCTCCCGACGTATCTCAACATGAGGATCCAACACAAGGAGCATCGAGTATAATGGTATATCGCTAACCTGATTTGACGTAGATGAGATCAAACTGTTGTGCCTTCAGGATGGCTTCCTCTACAGTATGTGGGCACTGAGATGCAATGTCCTTGGCGATTGGGGGAAGTAAGATTTTAAGAAACCAATCTAGGAAAATCCTATCATCTAACTGGATATTACACAAGCTACGATGACGACGCCATTCATGGATATGATACATGACATGGGTAACTTTATTTTATTTGTAGGATAATAGGATTTCCACACCCTCATCATATCGAATGGGTAACTGGAAATATTGGAGAAACATCGAGGCTGACGAGGAAAAGTCCAGGTAGGTTCCATGAGGAAGTTCGATGTACCATTTGGTTGCAACACTTGTGAGTGTGCACTGGAATAATCACAATAAGACAGAATCATCCATGATGCTATTAAATGAATACCATAACTGAAAGACATAATATGGTTTTGGGGGTCTTCTCTCGCCTTTCTTTCAAACTTACAGTTGTTTAAGGGGAGTTAGGTAGCCATAGGATGCCATAGTGGGTTATGATGAATGAGGTCATTGGTCAACCATTCCAAATCAGGAAGGTTGAGACCAACAATGAAAGGTAGACTAGAACAGAGAGTGGATCGGGAATGCATAAGGTTTTATTTTGCCCAAAATGTATCCTATTTTAAAAAAGACCAAAATATTCCAAGAATATTTTGTATTTTGGGCATAAATTTTTTCTAGTAACTCATAATTGGGCAAACTTTAGACCATTGGAAAGGTATTGAAATTCTATAACACTTTGTTCTTTCAATTTTTTCCTAATTCCTTTCCGTTTGTCTGGGGTAGGCGTTTTAGTAACAACGCATCTTTTAAAAGATGCTTTGTTACTAAAACGCCCGCCATGGAAAAACAGAGTAATTAAAAAAATTCAAAATAAAAAATTGTAGAGAATTTCAAGACCTTTCCAATGGTCCAAAGTTCACCTAATTCTGAGTTACGAGCAAAGAGTTATGCCCAAAATACGAAAGATTCCAGGAATCTTTTCACTTTTTGTTTAATAGGATACATTATAGAAGAGGGTAGAATGTTATGTGTCCAGCAATGTTGTTGGCGCTACCAGGAATGTAGTTCCCATGGATGGATGGGGGTGGGTAAGTTTGACTTCTGAAAATAGGCATAGTCACTGGGATGGTAGGAATAGCCAGAATGGAAGTGGAAGGGCCATTGCCCCCATGCATGAATGGTGGTATGGTAGGAACCACGGTGGCTAGAGTGGGGCCACCACTAGTAGGTAGTAGACAAACAACAGTGTGTGTGGTGGAAAAGGGCCCACTAATACTAGGACCTATCAGGCCAGTGGAAGGGATACCCATAATTATGGATGGAAATAACACAAGACCACTATCAATCGTCCCCCTCTAAAAGGGGTTAGGAGGTGCACCGACCATGGGGCTAGATGGGGCAGTGAACAAGGTAGGTTCGGATTGATAGGAATCTAAATCAAAAGTAGTATATGGCTCCGAAGGTGGTGAATGATGTCAAATATGGATCTTATGGTGATGGTTTAAGGAACCAAATTGAGGGGTATGCCCCCTAAGCCTATGCAAGTAGCATGGTGGAGAAATGGTGACATAGTGGTGTGTTGTGTAATGGATGGAGGCCTAAGAGTGTTAAACATAGGCTCAAAAATCCAACTACACCTAAGTGTGTAGAAGGAGAGTGTAAAAATGGTGTCTCACAGGCCAAAAATCAAAATCTAAAACTGAACTGCAACAACGTGTTACAGAGGCGAGTCTAAAACAAAGTGGCCAGAAATCTAACAAGTAACACTACCTAGAAAGAAAATGATGCACTAACCTATGGGGCATGAGTGTAGGAAAAGTCCTAGCTACAAGTTGGAAGCCCTTCACAAATCATATCCTTTTTAGGGTGATGAAATCCCAGTCAAACAATATGAAACAGAAGAACAATATGCTAAGAGAATCCCATTGCTGACAGAGACCTCGTGTCAAATATCCATAGATAGAATCGAAACTAGGATACCTCGTTCATGACATGTCTGAAGTGGTTTACTGACAGTTCAATCCTTTGGCCCTCAACACTCGATATACTTCGTCATGCGTGAGGAGGACTATGAAGGGTTAGCCTTTGGTACAGGATGGAGTGCGGTATGCCACCCTGACTTCCAAAAGCCCTTCATTGTGGCTTACTCCCGCAGAGCGGGGGATGCTCCGACAGCCTAGTCATGACCGTGTCAACAAGTACAAGAGGATTTTGGTCCCCTAATGGAAAAAAAACTATCTCAAATGTGATTGACAAAGGGGGGTTATTTGGATGCCTATCCCCAATGTCCTAACTTAGCTATAAGATTGTTTTGGTTGTCAACTGAGGTTACAATGTTGGTTGAGTAAATTTTAATTTTTAGGCTAGCTTGGGGTCATGAACCAAGCGTTTTACTTTAGGTTGAGAGGTGTGTGCACATGTGATATGTAGAAACTCCAGTGATTTCATGGTCGAGACTCAAGTAATGCAGACAAATAACTGTAAATGACAGTAAATATCATGCAAAATAACATATAATTCTTCTAAAAAACAAAATATACACAAGTAAATGAGCGCAAAAGGAACTGATAATGTTGTAGGAAACACACAGGGGGTCTCAACTACGAGGCTCAACAAAAGGGGCTCACATAGAAGGAAAATAGGACCACAAAATGAACCAGGGGGATGTAATGGATCAGATATGGATAGAAATAGGTCAGGGAGGGGTAGAACAATGACAGGGGGTCTGGAACAAGGATCTCAAAAACCAGAAAGGACTAAAAAATTGCAGGTCGCACCTGTCGACGGAACATGTGCGATTGGGGTTGCACTGAACTATGAAACAGTTGCGATCGGGATAGAGAAATAGTCAAAAGAATTAAGTCACACAGAATAGGGATTTATGCGTGACTGGTCACATAAAACTGGGCCACTGTAGCGACTAGGGTCGCTCCAAGTGTCGAGACACGTGCAATCTGGAGTTCTTGTCCAAGTTGCACTTATCATGGAAGAAGGCGTGACCTAGGTTGTGCTTATCGGGAAAAATGTGTGACGTGGTCGCAGCTTTCTATCGAATAAGTGCGATCCAGCTGAAACTGAAAAATGTTCTGGAAAAAGACTGTTGGCTTGGGCTCTAGAGGCAGGAACTGAGGCAAGACTGGTTCAGACATGCCATGAGGGGTTAGACCTGTGATGGCTGAAGGTACCCAAGGATAACAAACCAGTAGAAACACCTACAAAAACAAATATTCGAAAGGATCGACCAAGCAGAGTCGCAAAAATTGTAGTGAGGATTTCTCCCCTACCACGTGGAAAATAACCTACCCTAGATCAATCAGATCATAGGGTAGAGTTCAATGGTGCGATGTGTCTTTCAACCTTAACTTACGACAAAAACTAACAATAAGAAAGAATCAAAATATTTTTATGATTTTAATTTTATTTTCTAACTAATAATAACTAACAATAATAGGCATACCTTTCTTTGCAGTCGGCCACTACAGTCGTCCGTGGAAATGGTCTCGCGGCTCCACGGTTTGGGTCTTCAGTATGCTCCACTAGTGGTTGTCAAATAGGGGGAATGGATCCAAATGGGTATGGAGCAAGCTGAACAACACCATGGGAATGATATGGCAAAGTGTGATGATAATGGCGAAAGGAGAAAATATGACCAAGAGCGAATGACAAAAAGTGTTTTTGGGGAGACCTTCACAATTTATTTATAGGATGGTCCAATATTTCTTGACCCATGGTATTTTATTGTGCATGGTATTTATCTATGGTTTTTTAACCAATCTCATTTTTAGGGTTTCTTGGTCCTTTTTGGAGAGAGTGGGGATAAATCACAATAAATGCTCAACTTCCCTTCATTTATGGGGAAGGAATAATAATGTTTTGGACCATATTTAGTGGAATTTTAGTTGTGAGGGTCAAACTAGAGAAAATAATGGTAGGAATATGATGTATAGTTATGGTTTGGACCATAGAGAGCTAGGTGAACAATTTTTTGTGTTAATAATCCAGGAAAGCTTTAATCGGTCTTGAAGGTGTTATTCACTTGGAATTCTAGGAGGACGACCTCTTAAATTCTGTAGATCATATGGTTCTCTATAATATCATTTAGTTGTTATGTGGCATACTAGTTGTTTCTTCTGTACTTAATATCTTTGTATATTTTCATTATGCATTTTTGGCCAAGTATAGTCTAGATTAGTGGTGATATCATGATAAAAAAATGGTAGGATCCACTAACACTTGAATTTGCATATGAATTCTTAAACAAGCTTATGAAAGGATTTAATTAACAAGCTCATGAAAGGCTTAAAAATAATTGAAAGAATATAAATGAACAAATGATGCAAACCATAAGTATGTGGACATTTTAAGATAACAGATTTCATCCATGATGGACTACGTCTCTGGGTCCAGCTCCAATGAGGACCGATCTTATTTATTCAAAACTATTTTAATAGGTACAAAAATCCTTTATCCTTCAACAAAAGAGACTTAGGCTTCAATAATGAATTCCTATCTATTAGTGGATAAATCTACTCAAGCGGACTCAAGCCAAATCTCCCTAGTCCAAGTGCATCTAGAACAAATCAAGTACATAATATAGCCTACTTTCCTATATCAAATATAAATGCAAGTTAACAGATAGATCACTTACACGAGGTCTGCAAATCCTCTTTGCTCTTTGTTGATCCAAGCTCCAGAGCCTTCAGATCTTGAGCTGTAAAACCCTGTAGAGCAAGTGGAAACAAGCAAACAGTACATGCATATCTAAACATGAATTGATCTAAGGTATCAGTTAAGGAAGAAATATCTAAACATCATCAATACAATAACATTTATGGAAATATTTTATATAACTATAATCAAGGAGATACATAGAATTACATAAGGAAATAATTTCACAACCTAGCCTTAACGCTGCAACTTTCCATCCAAAAATCCAAGCCAAGCCTCCAAAGTAAGAGAGTAAGCCTCCCAAAGAATGAGATTCAGCCTCCCAAAGGATGATAGGGATCACCTAGAAATTCCACCAGCATAAGAGTACCATAGTCCTTCCTTCCTTCACAATGGAGAGGAGGTTCAATTTATAAGGATAAAGGGATAGAGTAGGTTAAGGATTAAGAGGAGGGTTCTAAGGGATCTTCTCCATAGGTTAGAGAACCGAATTCCACCTCACCTATAAGATAGGGATGATATTCCACCTCATCCACCTTTGAGAAGGGCCTCAAAACGTCTCTTTTTTCCCTCTAAACACCATTGGCGCACCTTACTGTAGGAGATAGAGCGCTAGATAGGGATGACACAACTTGCATGAGGGGAAAAGGTGCCAGTGGCATTCCTTGCATGAAGGGAAAGAGTGTCAACACACCTTTCCGTAGGAGAAAGATCGCCAACCCTAGTAGAAGAGGGAAAAAAGCTAGGAACAACCTCATATTCAATCAACTTTAGCTAGGGAAACTTTAGGGATTAGGCAGAAGGTTGACACATGGATCAAGATCACAAGATTTTGGCATAACACTCTCACTATCCAAAAACTCTCAAGAGTAGCGAGAAGCCTCTTACAAAGCCTTTACAAAGTCATAATGACATTGTACCATTCTCTCCTCAAAAGCTTCCATTCTTTCCTTCCTTCAAAAAGTAAATTACATTGATTTATATATCCAAGTCTCATAACCCATCACCGTATTCCATGTGATTTGATCCCAAATTAAATTGGATAAAATCTCACACATTAATGGATAAAATATATGCAAATCCACCATATAATACACTTTTGGAAATGAAGAATATAAAACAAATTCAAACTAAATAATACATATGGTTATAAAACCAAATTATAAGGTGCATTCATTGAATTGAGTCCATATGGAGGCGTGCCCCTTTTGGGGATTTAAATCCGCCTTAAACAAACTTAAAATTTGTGAGGAGGTCACAGGTTCAAACTCGCATACCTCTTCTCTTATTGTGATTTTTGGTTGGCATATAGTATTTGGAACTGTATGGTTTGGCCGTTGGTTCCATGGTCTGTTGAATAATAGAATGGGTTCAACGCTAAGCCCTTGCCTTACCCCTTTTTCCAACTCGACAAACTATAAATTTAAATAAACGTTGTGATCAATATGGTTAAGAACCAACTCATGGGGATAATGACTAGGCAGGCAGTGTGAATACTTTGGCAGAGGATAGGTCGGGGGTTCGATTCCCTTACCCACCACATTTTTGGTAAACAGTTTACATGGATAGCCAATCAGACTGTAACCTACCACATGGTGCTCTATGAATGTGCCATGTTAGCATTGTACATGGCATGTGTCACCCTTACATTGGTTCCGTGTAGCACCCCCTTTTTCCAAATTTTACATGTTTTTCCTAAAGTTTCGAATGTGGTATATTTCACGTACGGATTTTGTTTGAGGTAAAATGAATGTCACCAGAAATCTCGTCGATCTCTACACAACTGAAATATTTTGTTCACAATTTCAAGACTTTATTTTTTATCAATATTGGCTATCCTCCTAGATCAAACCTTCCCTTTGAGAAGATTTTGGACCACCAAAATCCTGAATCATTAGAATTCAAGTGAGGACATGTTCATCTCACTTGTCCCATATCATTTGTCTATTCTTCATATAACTTGTACATTTGACTTATCATAATAACAATCAACACTACATTGACATTGTTTAGTAGATTGATCCCATTTTCAACCAAATTTACATTCAATATTGTCGAAACCAACCATACATTAATGATCAATAGAAAGTTGAATATCAAAATTGAACATATGAAAAAGATTGTACCCACATCATGCTTATGGTTTACCAAAGGAACACTATCAACCATAATAGGTGCATTGTGGTGCAATGACAGTTATTTTTCATGCTTATGATTTTTTTCCCTTAAATTGCATATGCATAAGTGCCAAATTCCATCTTGCATTAATGACCATTTTTAGTTGTTGTGTAGTTTCCAATGATCTATCATTTTTAAATGAATGTGAATGTACTATATACTCATTTTCTTATTTAAACAAATGATATTGATTATGTTCTCTATATAAAATTTTCTTTCAATCATATAAGTACATTCTACCCAACACAATTCCACAGATATAGTGGAACCACATCAAATTCAACTTCATCTAAAAACTTGGATGTTATTATAAAATTTAGATCACATTGCTTTGTTACTTGTAATATTTTATCGTTGCATACCCATCCTAATGGATAAGATTTCCTATGTGTTTTTGTTGTGTTAGGAACCCATGTCAACCCTTCTCTTTACTTTGTTAAGTATATTGTTGTTGGATGCAAATGATTTGTAAGTCGTTCCATGAGTATATTGTATTATCCCACATTCACAGGAAGTAATAGTTGTTTAGATTAGACTTAGTATATAAGTAATTGTTGAGGTTAATAAAGGTATCCAATAATTATTTGTATTGAGCTTGCTTAAAGGAGGTTTCCCCCTTGAAGTGGCTTGCGATCAATAAAATTTCTTTTGTGTTCTATTATTTCTTTGTGAATTTCAATTAATTATTGTAGGAGGTTTCCCTCATTTGGTATCATAGCACTTTCCTAGGCATAAGTGGGAATTTTTATTTTCTTATTTTTGGCCAAAAAAATAGGGTAAAATTGGGCAGAGAATTTTAGATCAATTTCTGAAACCTTTTGTGCAGATTTATAAGAAACAAGTTGTATATCTAAATTCCTCTTGTAAAAATATGTTGTTTAAAAAAATATCATCTCATTTGGAGTTCGGAAATTGGAGATATCGCTGATTTAAAAACAACTATTCTTCAAAATTTTGGTGACGACCACAAAAATTGTAGAGCGAAAATATTTTGATGAGGTGCCTAGATTTCTGTTCTAGTTGCATAGGTAGATGCAGAGTGGCTGTTCTAGTTCCAAAAATAGGTTATAATATATATTTTGAGCAATATTGAGCAGGTTATACTTATTTCAAATTTTTTGTTTGAAAACGCTAGCTCTATTTACGGGTTTTTTGGGCTCGCTGGGTGGAACTTCTATCATTTTTTTTTCTTCAGTGCGGTGATTATTGCAATAGTTCTTCTTTGCATTCATATTGTTCAATTCAATTGCAAGTTCGAATAATGGAATTACCCCTATCCACTTAACTGTGGGAAGTACCTCAATATAGCCCTAAAATTCATTGTGAGTAGTACCATAGGAACCTCGAAGTAGTCGGCCATTGAGAGGAACTGCTAGCAAAAAGGGAAATGACCCCTACCTGATTGACTAGTTCCCACCCGTGAGGTAATCCAAAAGTTGTCATTTGTGGCAAAGCGGTTAATAGTTTTACCTGAGCCGTGGAGTGAGGGGTATTGCCTCAATATGCAAGCCGTTAGACATCATTGGTGGATGAGTGACTCCCCTAAACCTTGAGGAAGCCGAACATACCTGGGGTCCATATCTATTGTCAGTTGATAAAAGGAATACTAACTTGTCACCCTCGAGACCAAACTCCAAGATCTGGATAAAAATATTCTCGACCTCCATGTTCAGCATTCAACCATGAACAATAGACGTCAACCAGATCCTTCTGCAGACACTGCATTCTCTTCTTCCAATAATTTTCATGGAACAAAACTTGATTTCCCTCGCTTCAATGGTGATTATCCGACTGGATGGATATACAAGGAAGAAAAATATTTCAGTCTACATAACACTTTTGATGTCACCAAAGTCCCACATGCATCCTTTCATTTGGAACATGAATCCCTTCAATGGTTTTTTTGGTACATCAAGGATCAAGAAGAGCCAAAATGGAAATATTTTTTCCAACTCCTTTTGCAAGGATTTGGCCCCAGTGCTTTTGATGACTTCACATGACCACTCACTAAACTTCGCCAAAATGGCACCGTGGGAGAGTATCGGATATAATTTGAGAAATTGGCCAATCACACAAAAGGATTGTCTGATGCATTCTATAGGAGTTCTTTTATAAGTGTTTTGAAGGATGCAATCTGATTTTAGGTTAAAATGTTTTTCCCTAACACAATGATGGAATCCCGAAGGTTGGATAAGTTTCTAGAGGACAATATCATAGCTCAACAATGCTCCCAATCCACTTTTGTTCCATTCAAAAATATAGTTTCCCAAAGACCTCTAATCACGCCAACTCCTAGAACCGATCCTATCAAGAATTTGTCTAAAGCTGAGATGCAGACACATAGAGAAAAAGGGGCTTTATTATACTTGTGATGAGAAATTCACCCGGGGACATCGATGTGCTGAGAAAAAGATCTATCTCTTGGAACATACAACTGGAATTTGTGACGATTCTCAGGATCCAGTAGATGATCAATTCGACATTCAACAACCGCATGCCGACCCTCCTTCTTATTAATTCTTGCACATGATCTAGGAACTAAGAATCAATCTCATGAAAGAATAATCAACAAATACTCATGAAATGGTGTTAATCGGGTCCAGAATTGGTTTCCTTTCTGTATATTTAATAAACAATGAATGGTTACAATACCAATGTCGAGCAATTGCTTAACTCCATGAAGAATTCGAATACCTAAGGAGACAATTCGAATTCAGTGAGTGAGTCTAGCTTAAATGACTCTCAACCATTGGTTTACACTCAGTTAACCACTTAACCAAAACCCTAATTGACTCACCAAACCCTAATTGAAGTTGGAATGCAATAAATGACTGAATCTCAACTGAAGGAGATCAAACACATGTCATAGCAAGCCAACCATCAAGTGCTAGTGCTCCATGAATTCAATGAACCCTGATGAAGTTAATTGAAGCTGAACTGATCATCAGAAGTTGGTGGAGGCACCCTGTTGACTCCAGATCATTAAATAATGATAAATAATCATTAAATAATATATTTAATGAGAGGAGGCAGCCTAACTGACTGGTTGAACTGATTGTAACCACCAGTTAGCAATTAGGTGCATTAATGTCACTCAAATAACCCCCGGAGTGCTCCAGTTATCCTCCTTGACTATAGGAGAAGGCTAAGTTAGCCTCCTTGACTGTAGGTAGGCGTGGGTGTGACTGGATGATAGAAATTAATGCTCCACTGATGTCAATTAATGTCAATTATACTTAGGATAGTGGTTTAACTAGGCCAATTTGACCGAAAGAGTGTGTATGATGGTAAATGTCTCCAACACCCCCCCTTAAGCTATACTCATGAAGAGTTAGAAAACATAGATGCATAAAATGCTAGGGCCTTGGAAACTAACGCCATAGGTCACCCTATACAATAAAGTAACTGCTTAATATAACCAAGGAAACGGGGAAAACCTCATGGGAAAAATACCCCCCCTCAAACTAAGCAGTAAATCAAGAATTGGTTCTTCTATGTAGCAGCATCCTGAGACTGTGCATGTGAACCTCTAAATCCAAACTAAATGAATATGTCTGGAGGAATCTTCCACTTTGGAAGAAGAACAATGCACTCAACTGAATTAGAAATATAAGCAACTGCACGGTGAAAACTGGACCCATGTAGAGTAGTTGAAATCATCTGAAGAGAGAGAAAAGGTTCTTGAGGATTCAAACCATGTGTGGAAGGCTAGCCCTTTCGAACCGACCATTTGCACCGATCAGACGACTGCGGTCGTTGGACGTGACCGCTCACGCGAGCGCGGTCGTCCGATCGGTGCAAATGGTCGGTTCGAAAGCTGACTCCTGTGTGGAACACTCAAGAAACTGATATGTTGCAGCCTTGAATAGCAAACCATGAGTGGTAAAATCAGCCCCAATTTTTAGGAGCAAGTGTCCAAGCGGATGCAGAATGTCTTCCTCTTTACTAGTTCTATGAGGAGATGAGCTTGTGACCAAAGGTAGAGAATCCCTGGGACTCTAGAGAGTGAATGATTGAGCTCCATAATATGATATAGCTTCAGAAATATCAAATTATTCACAAAAACAAATATCAGCCACCTCATAAGAGGAAACTAACACCAAATCCCCATCAGCAAAATTGAAGAAGAACTGCGATACTTGATTTTTCACATCGGAAGTGGTGAGAGCAGCTACAAGCATGACTAAAATCTCTTGGATTTTAAAATATGAAAAAAATAATATCAGATAAGAATGTAAATCAGATCTAAACAAGTTCACAACAGATCCAAAACTGTGAAATGAAATCAAATCCCCAGCAACAATTTTGTAGGAGACTTGCGGTACTTGTTTTTTCACACTGTTGATGAATACAGCTACAAGCAGTACTGAAGGTTTATGAACCTGAAATTTTGAACCAAGAAATATCAGATCAGATCCAAATAATATCATATCAGATCCAATAAGGTTCATATCAGATCCAAAATTATGGTCAACCGAGACGGTAGATGCACAGTTTTCTTTTTCTTCAAAATTCTGAATTTTGGTGTATGTAATCCTGCAGGATTTTGATGGAAGATATAGATCATGGGGAGTGGATGTGTCACTCTTATAATATGATATTTCTTCCAAAATATCCAATTTTTTACATATTTGCACACCAGCAGCAACATTAGAGGAAGAAAAATCAAATTTCTCTTCACTTTCGGAAGCAATTACTGGTAAATTTTGCACAGAATTCAAAGGAAAATCATCGGTGAATGTTTGCATGGACGTGCAGCAGTGTTTTTCTTCAATACCAGAGATTTGAATGTCTTCTTCTATTTCATCAATATGATAATATGAGATATAAGAGATCTCATGAACTTCCGGAGCATCAAGAGAAGGAGTCACTTCATGGAGGCTTTCTTCAATTCGAATTGAATGTGTAGAATATTCTGCTTCATCTTCATCTTGAACAACTTCATCAGAGAGAGTAGAGGCCGAGAATTTTGAGTAAATAACTCTTGTGGTGCTGGCTGTGATCTCCAAAGTACTATTATGATCCTCATTGTGCTTGCCAAAGGTTCTGTCCAATATTGTCTAGAAATTCTTTGGGTATTCAGTAGAATCAATAAGGTAGTACAAGATAGGAGAAAGGGCCAGATATATTGCTCCAAAAGCTCTATCACCGTCATTTATCCAGTCATTCTCATTCTCATAAGACTCTTTTCCAAGTCCAATAGACACCTCATAGAGACCTCGTCTCTTCAGAGATGCAATCATCTTCAACTTCCATTCTGAATAGCTTGTGAATGGGGTGAGAAGAGGGATTGATGAGTCCATTTGAAGTTGTACCTGTTAAGACCTGCAAATCAAAACAAAAAAGGGCATCGTAAGGTCGGACAACCTGCACATTCTAGGCTTTCATCACACCCAGCATAGTCAATCAAGCAAGCTTGATCAACAAGTTCTTTACTTGGGATATTGAGTGGTAAGCCTTGGCTTCTCGTGTAGTGCTGGATTTTTGAGCTATTGCTCAAATTTCATGGATAAATCTGTCAAAAAGCTTGTTTTTGAGAGATAGATCTTCATCCCGCCTTATGCTCTGATACCATCTTAATTCTTGCACATGATCTAGGAACTAAGAATCAATCTCATGAAAGAATAATCAACAAATACTCATGAAATGGTGTTAATCGGGTTCAGAATTGGTTTCCTTTCTGTATATTTAATAAAAAATGAATGGTTACAATACCGATGTCGAGCAATTGCTTAACTCCATGAAGAATTCAAATACCTAAGGAGACAATTTGGATTCAGTGAGTGAGTCTAGCTTAACTAACTCTCAACCATTGGTTTACACTCAGTTAACCACTTGACCAAAACCCTAATTGACTCACCAAACCCTAACTGAAGTCGAAGTGCAATAAATGACTGAATCTCAACTGAAGGATATCAAACACATGTCATAGCAAGCCAACCATCAAGTGCTAGTGCTCCATGACTTCAATGAACCCCGATGAAGTTAACTGAAGTTGAACTGACCATCAGAAGTTGGTGGAGGCGCCCTGTTGACTCCAGATCATTAAATAATGATAAATAATCATTAAATAATATATTTAATGAGAGGAGGTGCCCTAACTGACTGGTTGAACTGATTGTAACCACCAGTTAGCAATTAGGTGCATTAATGTCACTCAGATCACCCCAGGAGTGCTCCAGTTAGCCTCCTTGACTGTAGGAGAAGGCTAAGTTAGCCTCCTTGACTGTAGGTAGGCGTGGGTGTGACTAGATGATAGAAATTAATGCTCCACTAATGTCAATTAATGTCGATTATACTTATGATAGTGGTTTAACTAGTCCAATTTGACCGAAAGAGTGTGTATGATGGTAAATGTCTCCAACACTTCTGAGGCCAACCACCCAGAGATATATCTCCATGCATTAGCCAAAGTTAGCACCCCATAAACCATGCGGGTCAAGGGTTTATTCAAGAATATCCCTCTTACAATACTCATTGATTATGGTAGCACTCATAACTTCATCGACCCTTGGATCACCAAACAAGCTGATTGTTTTGACCATCCTTGCTCCAGGTTTAAAGTCATGATTTCCAATGGGGGCATCTTACCTTGCAAAGGGAAGTGTCGCAATGTGCATATCTTTGTTGGATATTATAACTTGCGCTTCCACATGTTTGCCTTACCCTTAGGCGAATGTGAGGTGGTTTGGGGTGCTCAATTGTCACACACACTTGGACCCATCTTATGGGATTTTACTGAACTTTGGATGCAGTTTTTAGTCAATAGGAAAAACCACACATTAAAGGGCTTACAACCAGGGTCTTTCAATATCATCAATTTACATTGCATGGAAATTATCCTTAAGAATAATTCCAATGGTTTTATCGCTCAGCTCCATTCCATTCAGATGCAACCATAAAAAATCTCCACTACTCCCTTGGCTATACAACAAATTTTGGATCGATATGTGTTATCAACATTTCTGGTTAGCAGTTGGAGAGGAGTAGACCAAAGGAGAAATAAGGTAAGAAGTTGAAAATTTCACAATATGACCATAAATATGTTGAATAGGGGCTTAAAATTAATGAGAGGGGCTATTTCTAAGCCTAAGGATCATAAATTTTGAAGAAAAGTCATGGCTTAAAAATTAGAAATAGGGCTGAATAAAAAATACACACTTTGGTTATCTTGTGGTAAGGTTTGATAGTGTAGATCTGCAGCTGAGAAGATCTACGACTGTAAATAGGTCCACTGGTTAAAATGGTACAATTAAAAAATTTTGGTCGCCAATTGAATAGGTTAAAAGGAAGAAATAATCGACGGTTAGATGAAAAAGGGGATGTAGATCTAAGGTCAGGAGGTATTCTACCGATAGAACTAGCACGAAGGGATGAACTTTTCCAATCAACGAAAAAATTTGCATCCGACATAATTCAATGATGGAGATATAGATGGACTAGTGATCAATGGTAGACATTTATTCCGTTGGGTGAACATGCCTATGGTAAATAACTTTGGAAATCAATGTAAAGTGGTGCAAGCTACATATTTCAATGGTTGATA
This sequence comes from Pseudotsuga menziesii, assembly GCA_001517045.1. Taxonomy (NCBI): domain Eukaryota; kingdom Viridiplantae; phylum Streptophyta; class Pinopsida; order Pinales; family Pinaceae; genus Pseudotsuga; species Pseudotsuga menziesii. The sequence goes on along the minus strand of LPNX010457396.1, from coordinate 430,710 downwards.
TTAAATCCCAATCAATATCGATGGTTGGTATTCATTCTGCTGATTGGAGGTGCGTAGATAAAGAAAGATTTAGAATTAGCGAAATTAGTTAAAGGGATCGTGAGGTCAAGGGTGCAGATTTGATGGAGAGAAGATCTATGGTCCAAAATCATTCTGCTAAATTAACATGCACAGACAAAATCCCAATGATCCCTAGTGGAATTGGTTAAAGAGGAAAATAAAGCAAAGGCTGATATTTATGGTGGTCAAAATCTATGATGGAGGATGACTCCACTATGGGAAGGTGCTCACTCTTTGTAAAAGTAAATATGGGAAGAATGTTTAAATATAGAAACTGATCGACGGTCGATATTTATGAAGAATGAGATCAAGTTTCAATTTCCAATTTGCTGATGTAAGGTGTGGTACGGTTATTATATGGATAAGTGACATTAAAATGAGAAAAAGATCTACGGTGGTGAGCAAGTGAATGACAAATCTATGGTTGTAGAGAGGTCCACTGCCAAGAGTTACATGATGGATAAGTTGGATAATATGATGGGATGGAAATAAAAGGTTAAACATTGTTTAAGATCAACGGCTTACAAAGAAAGACACCAGATCTATAGATAGAGAAAGATCCAACCGAGAAAGGTGGTTGGAAAACACCAGCATCTTGATACTGTACATGCGAAGATTGATATCATGACTCATCAAGTTAAATTGTTCATTGAATTGTTTACACCATTATTAAAAAAAGGAATGCCTTTCTTCTGGGAAGAAAAAGGTGGAATGTTTTCTCAAACAGAATATCACGCTCAATTGGTCAGATGTAGATTGGATCACAGAAAGTTTGAGGATATGTAACAGTCATTTTCTGGAAAGACAATAGTGGATAAGGTGGTAGAATATTTTGAAATGTTGTATGCCTTCAAAGCCACATGTGCACAACTCCCAGAATTTTCATATAGAGACAACGTGGAGCTAAGATTGCTAGCAAAACAAATGGCCATCTTGGAGCTGCCGATTGTCGACCAGTGGAAGACAATTGAGAACTATGGAAAGACAATATACAGGTTGTGTTGATGAATAAATATTGAAGATCCATCAAAGGATATTTGGAGACTAGTTATTTAGCAGATTTTAGTTTATTTTCATAACAGTGACTGGTTAGGAGATTTAAGTGACAGATGTAAAAAGGCAGTTATTACTTATTTCTAACATAGTTAGTTATCAGCTCATGGAGCAACATTTTGTATTTAAGCAAGTTTTTGTAATAGAACAAGGCTTGGAACCTGTGAGAATTTTGCATTGTAATTGAGATCCATCATTTCAATAAAATTACATACCCAAAGCTGGCATTTTTCAGAGATTCCCGTGTTTTATTTATTGCAGTCTATACTTTGTTTCCTTTATGTGCATGTATTTCCAGTTTAAATCTTCCATTGTGTTTTCCTTTCATGCTTGAATGAGTTTACAATATTTCAGAATTCATATGTTTATTCTCTGATCTATCACTTTAAGCATTCACAAAACCATTTCATCTTAATTTAATGGTGGATTCATCCTTGTTAGATGCCCTCATTAATGGACTGTTTTTAATATTCCTATATCACCAGGAAAAAAATCATTTTGGGTGTAATCATATTGCTACCTTGCCTCTGTTAAGTTTCCTATGCAGCAACACTGTAAATGTTATTGCCCTTTTTGAATCCATGCCCAATGTGCACTTGTTTCAACCATCAACAATATTAAATTTTATTTCTTGTTTATATATCTGGCCTTGTGAGAAAAATATTGAAAGATCCCTCTCTGTAGAGAAAGAAGCCAACTTTCATTCCTATAGCCTGTCTTTGTGGTGATCTTGGGGTTTATCCTTTTACAACCAGGGGTGCATTCTAAGTGCTAACATATTGGCGTCGTTGCCAGGGAGTGAGAGTTCAAATCTTCCCTCGGAAGAAGAACATATAGCTTTCAAGAAGACATAATTTCTATGGGCAAGCAGAGATTCTTGCATTGAGGTTGGTTGTACATTTTCCTTGGTGACTCCACGTTGATTTCAAGAAGATTTTCAAAAAAATACATCCTGGATTCCAGGAGGACACATACTAGAGGTAATCCTTCTTCTAAAATATTATACAGTGTGGAAAACCTAGAAAGATTGATTAGATGTAGGCCTAGTAAAGAAAAAATAAATACTTCTCATATTGAATGGTCTTTTTCTCAATTATTTCATAGTTTTCAGGATTTTGAGTGGGAAACAAGTTTTGAAAGATCTATACTAAGGTCTAAATCAGAATCAGATCTAAAACAAACAGAAATAAATCCTAATAGGCTTCAATCATACTTGCTTGACTCTCTTTGGCATAATCTTTAAGATACTGTAAAGGTTGAAGAAAATAATCCTTTTATCCAAACCTTTTATAGGCTCATATTCCAAGCCCTGCTCCAAGTCCTCCTACTGTCCCAAACCCTCCTAGACCCATGGAAACTAGGTTTTCTCCTTTGTCTTTTCTTGCTTTCCTACATGATTTTCCCCAAAACTATTCACAAAGAATCTGTTTATTTGATGGGTAAAGGAATTTCACAGTAAAAAACATATGGATAGATTTGAATACTTTATTGATTTGGAGGAGGTAGACTATGATGATGCTAAGATGAGGCTCTTTGCACAAAGTTTGTCAAAAGATGAAAAAAGATGGTTCAAAGATTTACTTGCAAGATCCATACTCACATTTGAAGCTTTTCAAAATTTGTTTTCAAATAGGTGGGAAGATAAGAAAAGTCCCCTACAAGTTCTTTCTTAATATAACAATATAAAAAGGGGAATTTTGAGTAAGTTCATGCATTTTCCAGCAGATTTATGAGGGTGTATAATTCTATACCAGCAAATATCAAACCCTTAGAAGGTGCTACCCAACTCCATTATGTAGATGCTTTTGAGAGTGATTTTGCCTTGTTGTTGAGAGAAAGAAAATCTGCAAATCTTCCTGCAATGTTTAAGAATGCTTTAGAGGTCAAAGCCAATATCATGGCTTCTGGAAAGATGTGACAGAGAGTAGAAGTAGATAGAAGAAAAATCAGAGAAGAAAACCAACCCTCTATTTTTGCCTCTTCTTCTTCAAATGATGCAAAATTTGAAATGATGATGAAAACTAGGAAAGATTAATGGACAGGTTGGATTTAGATAATAGACCACCCAAATGAGAACAACTTGAGCCTCAAATAAGAAACCCAATTTTCAGAATACCACCTCTTCCTCCTCCCCAAATCAGGAAAAGAGACCTAAGAAATTCCAGAAACCCTGAAGATCAACATATAAGGCCTCCATTTCTTGAAAACTATGTTGATGAGGAGGAATAAATTGATCCAATGGACAATCAGATTCACCACTTTGATGATATGGATTTTGAAATATATCTTACTGAAGAGGAGCATAATTTGTTTGCTCAAGAAGATGATAGTAATATTTTTGAGGTGGATTCAGAACAATATCATAGAGGTTATCGAAATGCCATTGACGATTTTCAAAAGAAATTGAAATTGAGAAGTAGATATATATTAATCAATAAAGGAAGGCCTAATACAAAACAACCTACTAGTAGTCAAATAAACATAGGAAAACAAATAGAAAATAAAAAACAGAAACAAAAAGAAAATAATGTACACAATATTTCAAGCAATAAAGGAGAAATATCAAAAGAAGTCAGACAACCAATACCAGTTGATGCAGATAGATAAGTTTCCTCTTTCAATATGAAAAAATCAACTGTCTAAAATAAAATTTCCATTCCATTCAATGAGTTGTTAAGAAATAATGAATACAGAGAAAAAATAACCAAAATGTTGAGAAATAAAGATGATTGTCAACCAGACACCTGTTGGGTGTTATAATGTCTTAATTAATTCACCAAATATTTAATTATCGACCGAGGTTGGTAAAATTAGAGTTGACACAAGGTATATGCAAATGTATAGGGGTTCCTAGGGTGTCGTGGAAATATTTTAACAAAGAAAAGATCGAAAGATCTTTCAAAATGAAAAACCGAGTCAAACTCCTAGAAATTCAACTATTAAGGTCATTAAACCAGAACAAAGTAATTTTTATAGAGCAGTATCAACCTATACTACTCTACTCTATTAACAAATACTTAAAGGTAAAGATATAAACAATATTACCCCAAGAAAGTAAACTACCTATTAATTAACTATTCCATTTCTTAATCTAAGAATTAAAAAGCTTCATAAACAACTTCAAAAACTGACTATACAAGGAATTATAATATTGGAAACAAGATTACATCAACTGGATATATTTTAAGAACTTCAACAATTAAACTATACTTACAATTAACGAATGTACATAACGGTTAAACTAAACTATCTAATTCCATTCTCCTTGGGTATTATGAGGATATGCATTCATTGTGATCAAAACTGGAGAAGGAGTAGTGTCAAAATGGATTTCAAAAGAAGTAAAGAAACTGAATGGGATTAAATCTAATTTAACTTCTACAAATATGTCCAAATTAAGGAATGTCCAATCACAGGTGATGGTAAACATGGTGATTTATTCCATAAGCAAATGACTCTTAACTAAGGAAGATGTTATGAACAACTAATCTACTAATTAAGAAACAAGATTATTTTTAAAGATTACTTTTATAAATAAACAATTCTTATATGAAACAAATGTAAGGAAAAATCTAACTCATAAACAAGTAAAAACTTAATGAAACAAGCAAGTAGAAAACTTGACAAGGAAGCAAGTAGAAAACTTAATAAAGAAAAATTGATTAAGAAGCAAGTAGAAAACTTAACAAATAAAACTTGATTAAGAAAGCAAATAGAAAACTTAATAAAGAAAACTTGATTAAGAAAGATCCTCTAAACATAAAGAGATACACAAAGGTAAACTAGACTGGAGATATGCTTATCAAACATCATAACAGAAATAAGTGAGAAGATCAGAAACAAAAGAAATAGAACATAGCATAATTCAAAGCATACTAAGGTAAGAAGAGGTGAAAGATAAGGATGGAACTTGATAAATACTTTGAATAATCTAATCTAAGGTCCTAATGGTAAATATAACCATTATCTGGTTACCAAAACAGAATAGAATTCAAAAGCTAAAGAAATATAACCTTAAAACATTTCTAAAACAAAATGGGATTATTGAAGGCTGAACAAAGGAATGGATAACAGACTGAATGGATGGTTTGAATGACAGTTTGAACAAGCGGTCTGAATGACAATCTGTATACAGAAGACAGTAGAAAATAGCCTAAATGATCTAATTATCAGCTGATTTTATGCACATGAAAACAAGATGCATAAAGGACAGTAAGTAGACTTATTCAGAATCAAACTAACAGTGAAAAGAATTATGCTAATTCATGATTATAAAGAAACTATTGTCTATGAAACATACTAAGGTATAAGCAAAGTAAATTCATAACAAAACAAGAGTTAACAAAAATAATCCTATTGTAAATTGAATCTAAGATATAAAGCAATTCAGATCTGTGTAACTATCGATATAAAATTAAACAACAAGTTGTAAAGGACTGGAAATGAAACTAACTACATGCACAACCGGTTATTTAATTATGGAAATGAAACTATATTAACAATAAAACACATGCTACAGGAGATAATGAAATGAACAATTATAGGAAACTGAATTACATAGAAAACTGGAAATGAAACTATACTAACTGCAAGAAAGGCACTACAACAAAAACTAGATTTAGCGTCGAATTTAGCGCCGGATTTTAGTGTAATTTTTTCCCAATTGTGATGAACAATCTGGCGCTAAACCTGGTGCTATTGTACATTTTCGTAAAACACCATCTATTGCATCTTTTTTTTTGTCATTTTTAACATCCATTTTTGCGTCCATTTTTGCACCCAATTTTTTGCATCTTTTGTTACTCCTTTATTTCTGCCCAATTTTACAACTTTTATTGCGTCCTTTGTTACATCCTTGTTTGCACCCAGTTTCACGCTCAGTTTTGCATCCAACTTTGCGTCTTATTTTGCTCCTAGTTTTCCATCGAGTCTTTCAACCAATTTTGCACCATGTTTTGCACAAAATTATGTGTCCAATTCTGCATCTAATGTTGCATCTAGGATTGCATCCAATTTTCAGCCCAATGTTGCGTCTAGTTTTGCATCCAATTTTACTTATAATGTTGCATCCCCATTTGCATCTAATTTTGTATGTTGTTTTACGTCTTTTTTTGTATCCATGTTTGTGTCTAATGTTTCATCTCGTTTTACGTCGTATTTTGCATCTAGGTTTGCACCTAGTGTTGCATCCTGGTTGATGTCTTTTTTTGCATCTATGTTTGAGCTCAATGTTGCACCCAGTGTTGTGCCTAGTTTTGCAGCCACGTTTGTATCTAATATTGCATCTAGTTTTGTGTCCAATGTTGCATCCCATCTTGCATTCAATATTACGTCTAGTTTTACATCCAATGTTTTGTCCCATCTTGCATCCAATATTGTGTCTCATTTTAAGTTTTTGTCTGCGCCAAGTGTTCCTTCCATTTTTGCACCTGGTGTTACACCTAGTTTTATGTCCATCAATACATCATATTTTGTGCTCAATTTAATGTCCAATTTTACGTCTAGTTAGGACTCCACTTTTGCATCTACTGTTGCGTTTAGTTTTGGACCTAGTATTGCATCTAGTTTTGAGTCATTAATTGTGTCTAGTGTTGAGTCTCTTTTTGCATCCAATTTTGCGTTGTGTGACATCCATTTTTGTGTCCATATTTGCGTCTGACATAAGGTCGAATTTTGCATCCACTTTTATGTTTGGTGTAACATCCACTTTTACATCTTGTTTTTCATTTAGTGCTGCATCTAATATTGCATCCATCTTGCACGACTACATTTTTTACCTTTATAAATACATTCCAATATCATTAGGGCATGGAGGAATTGAACCACCAACCTTCTGCTTGTAAAATAGGCGCTCTTCCATTGAGCTAGCACCCTTTAAGAATTGGGAAGAGGAGCAATATTTACACATAGATTTGATCATTTGTAATTCTAATAAAAGACAATAAGATCCAAAGACATTCAAGCTTAAAATCCAATTTAATTTTTCAAACACACTAATAAGCACAAAAATATACTGTCCTCAGGAAAAAAAAATCATAAACAGTTACGCAATCTATTAAAGTGGTCCACAAAAGAGTCTTAGAAAACAACATAATGCATTGATGCATACCTAATAACCTAAAATTGATATGGACATAGAGTAAGGGATGTGTTTAAGAAATAGTTGTAGAATCCAATTGAGGATGTGTGTGTTGCTACATAAATTTTGTTATTCATTTATGAGGTAATTTTGTTCAGCAATGGGATGGTAAGAGAAGAACTTATGAATGGTTACTAAAATAAGATTCCTACAAACTAAATAGTGCTACAAACTAAAGATAAACTTAGGGAATATTTCTTAAATATGCCAAGAAGTACATACGGGTTTAAAGGATACACGAGTTAGATCCTTCACTAGATATGCATAGAACAAGCACCTCAAGAATTATTGCATTTAACCATGGTGAATATCATTATACATAAGCATAGATTCTTCTCCAGGGCCATTGACTTGTTGGATGATTACAAGCACACAACCTTTTACAACACAAATTAAGATGAGAATAAGTGAAATTTTAGATTATAAATGTATAACTAGATACATAAATATGATTGTACTGAGTATGACTATGCTGCTAATTTGATTGAAGAATCTAAGGTCTGTTTACTTTTGCTTTAACCCTCTCTCTCAAGGTATGTCAATTGTTTACCCAGTTGACTTGACCCTTCGGTGACAAGATCAAACCTAAAAGTATTCGAGTATAAGGCTGATTCAAAATAACGATTATGATTATTTAGTGATGTTATCTCCTATACATTATTTATTATTTTGTTATTGTACATGAAATTTGGTGAATCAATGGAGTGTTAAAGTTGAAAGAGATGAAAGTTATGTTTAATTTTTATTGCAGTTTAAAATTTAAATTGATTTTAGCAGTATTATTCTGGAACTTGTTTTATATTTATGTTCATGCATTAAAGTTTATTTCTTATGTTAAAAACTTTCCTAACCCTAAAAATTTAACATGGTCAACCTAAACACATAGCTGCCAGGTACATAAGGGAGTTCCAAGAGCACAGTCAAAGTTGGCCTCAAAGCCCTCCAAATAGGCCTCTAAATGATAGGTTCCCTGCATTGTCCTGGCTATGTTAAAACACAATAAGCCACCTCAGTAGAAGAATGATGGATGGGAGGTTGATGCACATAAGCCTAGGTCTCCAACTAAAGGCTGGTGCTAATGCAGGTCACTCAAGTTCAGTCAAACAACAACTAAGAGATCAGGGAGGATTAGATGGGAATAGAATGCAATGATTTTTATAGTGAATGAACAACAAGAAAGCTTAAAAGCATTCTAAAACAACAGAAAAATTCCTCTACACAACAGTTTAATCCAAAGTGATTTGCATGCAGAGCTTCTGAGCTTTAGGATGTTTTATTTCCTTTTTCCAGTAGTAAGGATGACTTGGTTGGAGGCGATGAAAGTGTTGAAATTTGTAGCGAGGAAGGTCTTCTACATTGCTTGGTGTCTAGGCATGTAGAATGGACCTAGGTGACTCTCCTAGACATTTACTTTAATGTTATAAAGTGAATGTGAGTATTTTGTTAAAGTGTCAGTGAAAATGATTTCATTTCACAAAAGTGTAATTTATCTCACCCATGGAAAGTGAAGAGTCACTTAGGAGGTGAAGAGAAAAAGTAACTTGGGAAAGTGAAGAGAGAGTCATTCTCACAATTAATAAAAAGAGAAGTAGGAGATTTTAGACACACACAAGTGAATGAGAGAGGTGAGAGCTAAAGAAAAGAAGAGTGAGGAAAAGACTACAGCTAGAAGGGACGAGGCACAAATTGCAAGGTGTGGAAGAGGCACTAATACCAAGAAAGAGCAAGGATAGAAATCACAGAAGCAGTAGCTAGGCATTAAAATCAAGGCAAAGAAATCATTGTCTATACAACATCATATGGTCTGTTCTGTACAACCACATGTTTGAGAGGAAGAAGGGCCATACTGAATGAGTTTCTGACTGTTGCTGGGCCATACTGCTTGTGCACTGTTTGGTACTGTTGGGCATGAATTTCGAGGCTAGAATTTATTTCCGTGGAGGTTGTACTATTTGTGGAGGTCGTACATCTCATTTTGGCACATTTTTCTAGGCCAGTAAAGATTTATATTTGCTGTTTCTAGATTTCTTTTCTGTGGGTTGAGCATAATAAAATCTCTCTCGTGGACAGGTTTCCCTTTGGGGTTTTTCCATGGGAATTTCCCAAACATCTTGTGTTAAAATGACTGGTTGAATGTGATTGTTTACTGTTTATGTTTCCGCTGCATATAAGTTATATTCCATTGTATTTGCAATTATCACATTCAACAGTTAATGGTGAATGTATTTAATTATTGAGGGTAAATTATTGAGATTATAGATCAGACCTGGGGTTAGAAAACTAACAGAAAGTTATATACAGATTTGAGAAATAGTTTATGGGTTGGACAATAATCTTCTGTGGGTAGTGTTGTAGCAACAGACCACTAAGTTCTTTTCATCCTCCATATCTCAAACCACTACGTCCACTGTAAGAAAGGAGATCCATAGTAGCATTTCACCTGTGATTCGCTATGAAATAATTAATTTCATGGTTAAAATGTGATTTGGTCCAATTATGCTTTATTTTATCTCCTTGAATCCATTGGTTGTCACTGATTAAATTGAGTTGCAGTGTTATGGTTAGTTAGGATGGACATTCACCTCACCCTTTTTTTGTTATTTTGTTGTTACAATTGTCTACAGAATCTGATACCAACCAAGTTTAATCAAATTCATTTTAGGTCTTGAACTATTTAAGGGTAGCACAAGAGTGGATCTTTTGTATGTCGATGATCATCTTGTACTTTGTGCATATTTTCTGATTAGATGGAAGCATTCACCTTTTCGGGACACCCCGTGAGACTAGAAATAACCATTCCAAATGGAGAGGCTTTCCAACTGTAAGAAGGGTCAGTTTTCCTAAATTTATTACACAAATTTGCCGTGCAGTTTGGCATAAAAACAGATCCCCAGATTTGTGATCTCTTTGGTCATGATTCTCTACAACAAGATTATCTGCAGGGTTGGTACCAAGATGAGCAACACAAACTACAAAAACACCACCATAAGATTCAAGTAAGGGTGACCACTCTCACCCACACTCTTTGGAATTTATATTAATGAACTAAAAAATTGGATTTCAAACTCCATAGGGCACTGTAGGTGGTTTCCTTTTTTACGGGGTTCCATTAAAAAAAAATGTGTGGACATCATTGTCTTTCAGACCATCTTTCAGCTTGATCCTGACAACAGAATCAATGTTGTCTCAAGGATAACCAGTATTAATAACCTTAGTAAGACAATGTTTCCAACTTCAATTTCAAGATACTAAAGGTAAGATTTGTGTTTTTCACACTTGTGACAACTCTCTTTTACAATTGAATAATTTGAGGAACATACCTCCAACAAACAAGACACAACCACATTGAGAGGGTACTCATTGAGTCATTACCATGCTCTCAAAACATATTCAAAAAAATAAAACAGTCTTGCATGGTTGCACTCTATCATTTTGGTTGAGTACAGTGTCTGCCCCCTCCCCATTTCCATGACTTCCCATGCCATGGATACTCCATGGGGTTCGATGCTTGGCAAAATTCAACTCAAGTTGTAATAGACATCCATACCTGGCCCTCCAATTCTTATGCAGCTTTCTGCCAAGGTATCATTAATAGCTAGATTTGAGAAGCCTCTCCCCTCAGTTCTTCATCAACACCCCCATCTCACTAACAAAAATCTTAAAGGAAGTACCAAAATAGAGATATAAAAAGCATACTCAAAGGTGACATGGACTGAGCATAATCCAAAACTCTTATCATTACTTCCACAGATACATCCACTTCAAGGAAGGCCTTGTTTGTACTCTAGGATATAACAAATTGCAATTACCTTAAATCCTGAGAGTCCCTTTAGCCTAGCTTCGGGCTTATAACTTAATTCCCATCAGCTACACATGGAAACAGATAATAAACTTCTAAGGAAGCATCCAACTTATAGACTGTATCCAGAAACCCAAGTCAAAACTCAGTTTCATATTCAAATGCCGTATCTACCATGAAATATATGATCCTAATCACTACAAATGTAGAGACTCCCATATCTCCTTGAGATATAAAAAACATACTCAAAAGCCACATGGACTGAGCCAAGAGAAACCCTAACTCCAAAACTCTTATCATTAATTCCGCATCTACATCCACTTCAAGGAAGGCCTTGTTTGTACTCTAGGATATAACATATTGCAATCACCTTAAAGCCTAAGAGTCCCTTTAGCCTAGCTTTAGGCTTATAACTTTATTCCCATCAGCTACACATGGAAACCGATAATAAACTTCTAAGGAAGCATCCAACTTATAGACTGTATCCAGGAACATAAGTCAAAATTCAGTTTCATATTCAAATGCCATATCTATCATGAAATATATGATCCTAATCACTACAAGTGTAGAGACTCCCACATCTCCTTGAGAATTTTCACATAGTACAAAGACCAAATATGTAGCACAAAGAATATGAGAGACAGATCTTGTCAGCCAATTGATTCTAATCTGATTTCCTCTTGTATTCATATTGGATGTACTCTTTTAGTCCCATTGATCTACTTTTGTAGTCATTTGTTGGACATTAAAAAATTTATCTTATCTTATATTACTTCTGCTTCTAAATGGCTCCAATTTCAAGAGGCAGTATGAGTAAATCAAAATCTCCAACACTAGGTTAGACAGGCAACACAGAATACAACGCACATAACTGGTGAATGTCAGGATTCAGGAATTTCATCACCCACTTCTTCTTGGCCTTGGATGTCAAAAATGATGACAATTGACAACATTATTGGTTAAGGGCTTCTATCCTTGATGCCCTTCGAACCCTCCTCATCCATTTTGTTCTTTTTAGGCTTCCTGTGATTTGATTGCATCTCTTTTGGCACTATATGTATTCTTTTATTTCTTCTACAGTTCTCAGAGAGATGCTTTAGCACTCTCAATATTCACTTGTCTTTGTACTTTTTATAGTCTCTTTGGAAAATTATAGCCACTAGAGGACATTAATATATAATTTAAAATTAAAAAAAATTCCCTACCTCCATAAACCTAAGTAGAATTACTGAGATATACAAAAAGAAAAAGCCATCTGAATGGCTAAGTACTAGAGGGCAAGCCTTGCGGTCACCTTATTCTTATAATTTCCAAAACTTGTGGTTTAATCTGATCATACAAAAATTATTAAATTGATCACTTTAATTATTTTCCAATACAAATAAATGCATATTCAAATTAAATGCAGAATATAGATATATGCTAATGTTTATTTTCTTCAGAGACAGTCATAACCTTGCACATTACTCTTGTTAGAAAACCATTTGGCCAGAACCACTGGAACAAGAAAGACCAAGAAACTACAATATATAAAACATACAAAGTTGGTGGGCATGAAGAGGGCAACATAATTTAGAGCCAATGAGATAAGAGTGATCTATCCAAAATTTGGAAAACGTCTAAATTTTGATGTATTATACCTGTTGAGACAATATAATTCAAATAAATAGAATTGAAAATAGTTTAAACCAGCAAGAAACCAAAAAGTGACAAAACATAGCATCACAACAGGCCAATGTTTAAAGCAAGTTGCACATCTACCAGATTCAATTCACAATGCAACTCTAATGTGTAATGTCGAATTTGAAATAATATAAAATGAATTCAATAACCAAAAACATAATTGAAAATTGAGATATTAGTGTGGAATCTAATAGAACATTATTGCTTACCAGCACCTCTCTTGCTATAGGAACGACACGAGGGGCATCTCGAATATATTCTTCCATTGTTGCTAGAAATGACTAAGGTGACTGCATCAGAGATTGAAATGCAATGATTCTATGTAGTTCATAACATGCATTAAACTAAGTTTCTGTATGATCCACTAATAGCTTAGACAATTATCAATTTGTTCCCATCTAACTTTACAGAGAATGTTTCAGATGGTTCAAATACCTGACCCAATATTGGGAACTGGAAGTTTCGGGCAAGTTCTAGGCCTTTGCAAACTTCATAAAATTCAGACAGACTCTCCGCCTGCATGCAAAACCTACACCCATCATAATGATGAAGGCTGAAAAATAATCTATTAATTCTTCTATTTAGAAAGATGCATGATGTGTCTGACTAATTGTTTAAGCAGTTGCACTCCACTGTCATACAATATGATTTTATTTGCCAAATGACAAACTTAATTGTAGCTTAATATTAACAGTCAAATATCTATAACTAATCAGGTAGCACATATAACTCTTACAGCCAGTTTATTGGCCAATAGACCAATTTGACAAATAAAAAAAATTAGACAAAAAATTTCAAAAAAAAAAAACCAGAAACAACAGATACCCGTTGAACAACCTTCCTATAAATATCAAGGGATTTGATGGCTTCGTGTCTTGGCATCTCAAAAAACTAAAATCAAATATAGGTATCGATCAAAACATATCCTCAAGAAGAAATCCACATACATCTTGTACAAAGATAATATTGAAAAACTTAAGATAAATGAGACCATAAAATGCAATCAATCATACCTTGTCCACTAGATTAATAATACCATCATTGATTGCACAATAAATCTTAAAGATTTCCTTCAAGACCTACAAACAAATGAGCAAGCAACTAAACAACAATGTAAAAGCATACAGTAAATGTAAAATTGGCAATTCCAGCCCTAAAATACATCATTTTTGATTACTTGCAAGTTGTGGATAATTCACTTGGATAACATGCATCACTAATTTAATCTCAGGAAACTCAAACATCCATATTTAAAACGCAAATTTAACTAACTCTTGAATCTCTATTTTTCACATTGCTAAAAATGACAGACAACTCCCAGGTAGTGACAAGTACTAGCAATTTAAAATTTCCTTTCATACTGTCTTGTCATCCAGATATCAGTCAAGACTCTAGAAAAAACATATTTTCATCAATGCAAAAATGTAGACTGTAGGATTATCAGCAAAACAAAGAGAATGAACTTAAAACATACCAATGCCAAGGAATATTTAATGACATAATTGCCAACAGTTGCTCCCTCTAGCTGAAAAAAATGGCTTAACTGTAATTAAAGCAATCAAAACACCATGGCAACATACTAAACTAGGTAAAAATTGTTTGATAAATGTCCATAAGAAGAATGCAAATTTTAAAAGAAGCATACAAGAAATAGTGCAGTTACTGATAAATTCCACTAATTATTAAAAACTCAACAGTATCACATAATACCTGGCAGCCAACAAGGCGGTAGAGTAATTGTTGCAAGGCAGGCAGATGCTCTAACAAATCCTCATTATCCAAGTCTCTTGTTCTGCTATGACCTTGTGAACAATGGTAAAACAAGAAATATATCTTCAATCTGATCAAGAAAGAGCAAATTAAATATAATTTACATTAAAGCCTACATATGCCACAACACTGCATACCTTATCCTGTCCATTTGATTCCTTTGATGGTAACCACTCAGCTTCTACATCATACTTCAAAACTCTATAGCACTCCAGACGTACTTCCAAGAATAATGCATATGTGTGAACCCATGTAGAGCAGTCCCAGGCTGCAAAGAATAACAAACAAATTGCTACAATATCAATATCAATAGTATAACTACGATACTTCCCATAGTCATTCGTATACATATAAAGAAGGAAATCAATGATCAGATAACAAAAAATAATCCCGGATTTGCATCCATGGAAATATCATTTATATCGTATTACAAAGTGTTTGTAACTTTGTGTTATGGTGGAAATTTCATCTTGGTTTCCATTAATTTACATTAGTGCACTTTAATGTTGAAGTTGAGTTTCAATTAATTTACATTAGTGCATTTTGATGTTAAAGTTGAGTTTCCTGATCCTATGACAGTTAACATTTATGCCAAACCTAGTCCAGGGTTATTTCCCACTCTTAACAACTATATACATGAGGCAACTCAACCTCAATTTGATTATCAAGCATCAAAGATGATCATCCTATATAATGTATCAGGTTGATTAAATGTCTGATATGCTTTCTCCGAAGGTCCCACAACCCATGGTTTATCTGGCAGCAGAACATGTTTTGTCACTTTTTAGTGTGACCACAACTTTCCATGCTATTTGCAGCCCTCTTGCTGTTTGTTTCAGTATGATTCAAGCAGTTTACTTGGCGTGATTCACCTCTTCAACAAATTCACAACAGATCCTAGGGATCTTCTCTGCTGACTTCATGTTTACGTTCAAGATGCTGCAGATTCGCCCCTCCCTTCTGCATTCTCCTTGAGTGAGCTAAAGCTCACCTTCCTCAGCAGGTAGATATAACACAGCCCATCCCAAGTTTGCCTCTCTCCTCATGCATATAACAAACCCATAAGTTAGGGGTCTATTTTTTTTTTTTTTGGTTTTTATGAAGAAAGACTCAATATTGTTCCAATTCACTTTGATTTTCAAGGACTCCTATAGGAGAGTTGGTAAGTTTGTGTGAAGGAGACCCAAATTCAAATATTCTCTCCTACCATATTACACTCAAAAATTGGAGAGTGAATATTTATTTTGATACAGTGACTTCTAAGTTCTATATTTTTAAAAGAACATGGTCCTTTTATTTATGTCACTATACTTTTGTGCATTACCTTCTCAAAGGGTGGCAGAGCACATTTATTTCTGCACTATCATTCCTAGTGGGGGCACTTGCGCTCTGTGTGTCCCACTTCAATACTTGGGGTTTGTTTAGTCTTGATAGCAGTGTTTGGATCATATTTATTTATTTATTTCTACTATGGCTGCTTCTGATGAGGAAGAAATACTTCTTCTGAAACATCGTGAGGAAAAAGAATTGCTCTAGAAACACCAATTAGAGGGTTTTTCCAACATCCTTGAGTGTTAGAGGATGTCTTAGTGAATCGGCCTTGACTTTTTCCTAGACTTACACAGCCTCACCTTCTCAATGCTGAATTTAAAATCCCTAGCAAGCTATAATAAGTATACGATATAAGTGAAAAACCCGTGCTCTGCAAAACTATAATGTAAAGAAAGCTAATAGAAGCGAATGTACTCCCACCGCAGAAAGTAGAAAGAAATATGACTGGTAAAGAAAGCTGCTAGAAGCTAATGCACTCCCACTGCAAAAATTAGAGAAAGAAATATGCGCAGTGGAAATGTATGAGAATCTGTAAACATTCACACAAACCATAAAAAGAAACCATATCCAGATTTTGAGGCAGAGTAAAACACAAGCATAAAGGGAAAGAACTCACCTTTCTTCCTCCATTGCCAAGGACAAAATCTTGTTCATCAGACAACAGAAGAGACTCTACAGTCTGTGCAGCCCTTAGGGCCTCCTCTCTAGCCCTCAGCTCATCAATTCTCTCTGTAGTGAATGGATATCCCTCAGCACCATATTCTTCAATGATCTCTACACCTTCAGTGGTTATAGCTTTGCCCTCCTTGTCTAAAAATACCAAGCACAAAATGCCATCGACCTGAAAGGATTGGTTAAGTTTCTTCCTTGTATTTTCATCTGAGAATGGCAGGGCAAGCCATGGCATTGTGTGGTAGTATTCCTCGAATGACTTCTCATCACGATCTATAGAAATGAAGACGATCTCAAAGTCCCCCTTCTCCAATAACTTTTTATAGATTTCAGTGAAGACGGGGGTGAAATATCTACACGGAGGGCACCAATGGGAAGAAAAGTGCAGAGCTACATAATTCCTTGCCAGTTCTTTAATGCTCACCTGTTGATTACATTGGATTCAACTCATGAATGCAATTTTCGACCAGAATGAATGAAACCACAATTGGAATATAAAAATAAAAATAAAAACCATACCTTCTGTCCATTGTTTCTGATCAAGAAATCACGTTGATCATTGCAAAGCAAAGAGCTCAAACTCTCATAGGTTTCAGCCCCATGGATGACTGGTGTCTCCTATTCAGTTAGCTCAGCCATAGTAGGCCAACAACACACAATCTCTCGCTTTGTTTCGAATATAATTTCTCTGGTTCTTCGAATTTCTTGCACCCCGGACTTGTCGAACCCTGTAACCTGTGAAGAGACAACCACCCTAAAGAGACTTTCTCTTGCTTCAAATTTGAGTATTTGTTCAGGAGTGATGTTCTCCTCTTCCCTTTCCACATTTTTAGGAAAATGAAATTACACTATACTCCTCATGCTAACTACAGAATCATACTCACAATACTTCTCTCTTGTTTTAGGAATGGCATCAATCTCAAATGGTAAACAGATCAACAATTTTTTTTGTAGGAAAAACCTTTCTTCAACTATATCATTTTTTGGGACTCCCACTACCTCTGCAATCAATTCGATCCCAAATCTCAGCAATTCCAGTAATGGGACGTCAAGGCATTATTAGACTCTGCATAGGAGAGTGAAATTTGCATGTCCCTGGGCGCGTGGTGGATTGGAAACATAACGAGGCAGGTTGGAACCATAACCAATATCAATTGAATGTTGTGTGTCCCCACACCAAATATAATCTCATGCATCCAACCACTTGTGTGAGATAAGCCAGGTTAATTTTCTTGGAATATTCATGTCCATTGACAAGTGCCTCCCGGATTGGCATGCAAAAGCTTTTTGTTAAATACCAAAAAAAATGGAACGGGTTTGCATGGACAACTGGAGGCATGCAAAATCATGGTGTGATGGGTTTGTGAAATGTTTGATAATTAAAAACATCCCTATAGTCGTAATTTACATATTATCTTTTTAAGCCATCTAGAAATCGATTATTTTAGTTTCTATATTTGAAAATAGAAATTGAGTAGGTAACCCTATAATAATAGTAATAGTGATATTCACACTGATGCTTGGGACATCCAGAGGATGAATGAGGTTGTGCACTTCACCACCCGTCAAGACGAAGCAAAAGGAGGGACACCATAACACTCGTTTACTCGCATAAGCATTTATTATTTCATGCCTAAAGCACTGTGCACACAACAAGTGAGAGGCATAGCGATAAGGCATAGTTAGTTAAGTGGTTTGATAGTGGTAAAATTTTAAGCGAGTAGGAACATTCTAAATAGGGATAATGCCATCCATATCCGAAGTCTGTGAAAATAGAGATTGGAAAATTGCTTAAATTAGAAACAAGGAAGAAGGGATCTACAATGGACATTTTAAGGGGCAATCGGTCTTCTTTGGGTAAAGCCTCTGTATCCTGTGAATATTAGATGGATTATCCTATTGTAGTCGGCTTCCCTAATCAGGAAATTGCAGGGCAGGAAACAACTTTTGAGGTTCTGTATTAATCACAAGGTATCCGTTTTTAGGGATTGTCAGTGATCATGTGACATGGACAATCAATACTAAATCTGGAAAAATTGAATTTAACAACTCTCTATCCATAAACTTTAAAGTCTTGAAGAAAATTTAAAGGGATCATAAACATAACTCTTTCAAGCAATGAAGAAGAATAAATATCTTTCTTTTCCCACTGTCCTGCCAATATAGTTAGTCTGGGCACCGAGAGTTATAAGTGTAAACATATAAAATGGTCTTGTTTCTTCAACACAATAAACATTTGCTAGATTGACTTCTAGATCGACTGCTTCTTCAACAGGATCAACCCCATCAATACGCCATAGGCAAAGATAATATTTTATAGGTGAGTGTTGATATCTATTTTCATGAGTCTCAAAAACAGAAACTTTGCGAGAACCTGAAAAACAAAAATACAACGATGAAGCTCCAACAAATTGGCAAAAAATATTGTGCCAATAGATCCCCAACAATTCTAATCATTGGGAATTAAACTAGGAATTAAATGCAGTTTAAATGGCAGGAACTGATGTTAGGACAAAGGAGGAGGTGGCTATTAAGATGGCATGTATGTTAAAATCCTTCATCCCAGTTTTTTTTGTCTTTATTATGGTGGGTATACCAAGGTGTAGTTATGGTGGGTATAACGAGGTGTAAGGATAAAAGGAGGTTATAGAAAGTGGTGCCCAGATGGATGATCTTTGAAAGGGTTGTTTAATTTGAACTATCCTTAGTAGCAATTCCCTACATGACATGGATGATGGATCCATCACATAACGTGAAAATCGGTTTTGAAATATAAATCAGTATATTTCTTGATTGCAGAGTTGTTGATATTGAGTTGAATTTAACCAGCGGAAACATCATTGAAATTGAGTATTATTTTCATTTATTTTCCAGTTATATTCAATAAGAAACTGAGTATTATTTTCATTTATTTTCTAGTTATATTCAATAAGAAACTAATTATTATTTTCATTTATTTTCCAATTATATTCAATAAGAGTTTACTTTTAAATTAACACTGCAAATGTGGAACTTGAGTTGTAAGGGTTTTACTCACCCCACAATGCACCCACAATGCATGATGTCTGTGAGCTATGCTATTCAAATTTTTGAAGAAATTAATCCTCGTTGTTGCAACATTTCCTTTCAAATTCTGCACTCCCATACGACACATGCACCTATATGTTATACCTCCACTATTTTCTGGTGTTTTGTGTGAATTAAATGCTTCCATTGTTATGCGTCTCATCAATCATATTATTTTTTAGTTTCTTGTTTAGCAGGCTTTGCTAGTTCAAATATATCATAAATATACCAATGGACAAAATATGTGTTTGTAAATCACTCTGAAAACCCTTAATTGATGTTCCTCAATGACTTTTTCATGAGCGAGTGAAGACAAATAACGCACATTTGATGTATGAATCTAAAGTGTATAGACTTATTTATGGAGGAAGTAGAACTTATTTTTATCTTAAAATATCCTATTGGACTGTAAAGATTATTAACGGACTTTTTTTCTATATGTCTTATAATCAAGTCATTGGATTTTCTACCCACAAGCTTTCAAATGTTGTATAAATGTATTATGATGTTTTCTAATGCATCTAGAGACATGCTTCCTCCACCTATACTTGCACAAAAAAGAGATATGCTGCTGCTAAATTCCCAATACTTGGAGTTGCTGGTGGATCTACCTTGAATTGTTGGCTGGTGGTAGGTGTACTATATTCTCCATCGGCTACTGTGCTTTTTCACAATTTGGCTCCACCCGAGTCTCACCACCCTTTTTCTCATAATTAATTCTGGTATCATCTCCCTAGACTTGTGGCTGGTGTGTTTTTAGTTATCATGATATGGTGTTTTTGAATCATTTAGCATCTTGGATCTTTTCAAAGATATAGTCCTCTTAAAAGCAACTCAATCTTACATGGAGCATTTTTATTTGCATTCAATCTTAAATCTTAAAATCTATCCTTGGGGACATTGCCACCTTGTGGCTCTTGTTATTACATTTACATATTTT
This sequence comes from Pseudotsuga menziesii, assembly GCA_001517045.1. Lineage (NCBI taxonomy): Eukaryota > Viridiplantae > Streptophyta > Pinopsida > Pinales > Pinaceae > Pseudotsuga > Pseudotsuga menziesii. The sequence goes on along the minus strand of LPNX010457396.1, from coordinate 410,196 downwards.
ACCATTGAAAGAAGTTTATATATCATAAGGGTGTTTATAAAATATTTACCTATTTTATAAATTTGATTAAGTATTATATTTACATTTATTACAAGTATAGTATGGATGGACTATGAATGTATGGATTTTAACATAATTCCCTAAAATGAAGCATGTTTTGTTGGGAGAAACAAAATTGGAACAATTTCAATATTATGTTTCCCTTGTGGTTTGAATTTTGTACTTTGGTGGGGTGTTTTAGAATAATCCCACTTGTTATGCATGCTCTAAATGGTAAACATATCCCATATGATTTAAATGACAATGACGATGAACTAGATGACAATGACAATGATGATGTTTTTAAAGAAGGCGATGATGGAAATGATGATGATGATGATGATCATCATCATCGTCATCTTTGTCATTGTCATCATAATTATCACAATAGTCATCATCATCGGCATAATATTCATCCATGTCATCATCATCACCATTGTCCTTGACATCATCATCATGATTATTGACATTTTCATCAGTTATTCATCATTACTTTTGGCATAAGAAAATAGCATCTACCCAAAATATGTGATTAGTGGAAAAGGGTCATGGAGGACACACACGATTTATGCATGACAAATAACAAATTATTTTTTAAGATGATCAACATCATCATTCTGATTGTACTCATCATCATTGTCATTGTCATCATCACCATCATCACCATCATCACCATTCATTTCATTGCCATCATAATCATCGGCAATGTCGTAAGTGCCATTATCCTCCTCCTCCTCATCATAATCGTCATCATCATCATCATTGTTGTTGTTCTCCTCATTATCAACAACATTATCATCATCATCATAACCATCCTCAATATCATAATCATTATCCTCATTTTCATCTTCAACATCTGGGTGTAAAACTGGATGCAAAAGTGGATAAAAACATGGATGCAAAAAAGGATGCAACAAAATTAGGCGCAAAAGTGGGCACATAATGGGGTGCACCAAAAATGGATGCAAAAGGTGATGCAAAAGTGGATGCAAAAAATGATGCAATCATGGAAGCAAAACATGATGAAAAAAGTGGCGCAAAAGTGGATACAACCATGGATGTAAAATTGGATACAAAATTGGATGCGAAAGTGGATGCAAAAAATGATGCAATCATGGAAGCAAAACATGATGAAAAAAGTGGCGCAAAAGTGGATACAACCATGGATGTAAAATTGGATACAAAATTGGATGCGAAAGTGGATGCAAAACTAGATGCAAAAGTAGTCGTAACAACCAATGCAAAACTTGATGTAAAAATGGATGCAAAAAGGGATGCAATAACTGATGTAAAATTGGATGCAAAAAAAGATGCAAATGTGGATGCAAAAGTTGAAGCAAAAGTGGGTGTAAAAGTAAGTGCAAAAATGGGTGTGAATTGGGACATGAAAAAAGTGGATGCAAACATGGATGTAATAGTAGATGCAAAAAAATACGTAAACATGGATGCAAAATGGGATGCAAAAAGGGATGAAAATGTGGGTGCAAAAGTGGACAAAAAAATGGATGCAAAAATGGCTGAAACAAAACGAGATGCAAAACTAGACTCAAAACAGGATGTAAACTTTGATGCAAAACTTGGTGCACGAAGGGATGTAAAAAAAGAAGCAAAAGTGGATGTAAAAAAGGATGCAAAAGTGGATGAAAACAAGGGCGTAAAAGTTGAGGCAAACATTGGCATAAAAGGGGGTGCAACAAGAGTAGATGTACAAACTAGGCACAAAATTAGGTGCAAAACTAGTCTCAAAACTTGTCGTAAAACCTGATGCAAAACCTGGCACATAACTAGGTGCAAAACCCGGTGCAAATTACACCGCAATTTGCGTCAGATTTAGAAAAAGGACGCAAAAAATGCCTAAAATAGCACCAACCTGTGAAATTGCGCCATTTTCTCCATAAAATGAAGAAAAATACACTGAAAGATGGTCTAGATGCAAAAAAGGATGCAAAAAGAGATGCTAAATCCAGTTTTTGTTGTAGTGAGGGAATGATGAAAATACACATAGAAATGGAGACCATTGGTTGTTGAGGGGCCCTCTCAGCAATCAGGGTTGTGTTTCAATCACTCACAGAGAGAGGAACATAAATGAACAACAGAAATATGACTTACATTAAAATTCAGAACAATATTACATAGTTTCTCTTCTAACGTCGACTTATTAACATGCTAGCTAACTATGCTCTCGCTTGGAGGCAGGTATATATAACATTTACAAAGATGAGAAGGTTGAGCCTTTCAGTGGTCTACCAGTCCTAAAATAGTCAACCATTATTACAAACAAACGATCATATGCCAACACATAGTCATTCTCCTACTCCTTCGCGCGGCGGTTCTACTAACGTAGGTTGCGGCATATAGTTTCTTGTTGACATAGGCATGAGTCGTGGTGTCGAACAGAGAGTGTAGGACGGTGAGCCTTCTAGAGAAAGGATCATCTAGTCATTAGATGTGTGGGAAATGAAGCAACTAAAAAATGTTCTACACTTTAACATTTGGGAATATGCCAACAAACAGTGCACAGTTTGATCAGCAGGCTGAACGGTGAGTTGGATGTGATCCGTGAATATCTAGCGTGGGTGCATGTCCAATATCAACTCATGTAAAGACTATATCTTCTAAAACAATTTCATATATCAAACAAACTTCCAAATATAATCGAATTGATTAATAAAATCACGAAATAATAAGAATAAACCACAATTTGCATAAACCCCAAATGTATTCGTACCTGAGGCTGAATGATAAGCTGTATGACAGGAATATGTCAAAAATGTGACAAAATAGATGTCAAAAGAGTAATTTATCATTTGAAAATAGTAACAAAACTGGTATCACCATTCCCCCAAACCAGAGAGATGCCAGGTCCCACTGAGCAAAACAAAAATGAGTCAGGAAGAAGGCTGAGCTGCGTTAGCAGCTGCCTTCAACTTAGTAGATGAAAGAGGGGATTTAAATCTAAATATGTTCGCCTGTGATTTTAAAACAACACTCCTCTCTTGTTGAGATTTATGTGATGAAGTAATAGCCTTGTTGAGGTCTTCAACAACTTTAACTTGCAGACGCAATTCCTTATTCTCTTGTCGAAGTTCTTCAATTAACTTGGCGTATTCTTCATTTCGACTCGCTGACTGTGCCAATTCTTGAGTTAATTGGCCTACTGTTGAATGATTAGGATTGGATGGTTCTGTAGGTTGCTTGGGGTCTGGAGGCAGACTCAATTCCCTGGATGGTATCTTGAGGTCAACAGAGGGAACTTGTCTTTCAGGACTCATGCCTTGAGGAGGTGTAGGGACAATCTCACGAGCAACGGCTTTGAGCAATTTGGCCGAGACATTAGCCAATGTGAACAGAGGTGAGTCTGGGTCAGGTTTATTTGCTTCGACCATGTTGTCTGGATGATTGGTATGATTGTCGGGATGAACCATGGTTTGGATTATGAGCCGAACAATGGACTGGGAAAACTTTGCCTTCTAGTCCCTAGTACGAATTCGTGGAAAAGGTAAAAACTCAGCAGACACAGGGTTAACAGGGGTAGAATGGGCAGATGGGCTTTCCTCTGATGTATCTTCATCAATGTGCACGATGTTGGGGATTTTCTTCTCTGTGGATGGGGTTTGAATGGATTCATTATTATGGAGATGCCTAGGGAGTTTTTGAATATTGAGGTGAGGGTTTAGAACATTGAACACAAAAGTATCCCAAGTCTGATTCCTCTCTTTGAGCTGATCCAAGATCAGGAGCTTGATCAAGCTGTGGTGATACAAACTGCCCCTAGGATTAATGGTATTCTTCCTAACTTTGCCTGACATTTTCTCCTTAATTTTTAGGAAATAAAATGGAAATTTGAGGAACTACCGATTAACAAAATGTGCAAGTAAACAAATATGGCAAGATTTGAATACACTGAACTTACCCTCGTAGGTGATAAGGCGGATGATGACGAACATAGGGTTAAGGTATTCCGGCTAAATCCATTCTCGATGGAATCCGTTGGCACCTGCAACATGCTGGTACTCTGGCTTGAGAGTGAAGTTGTGGGACAAGAGAGGGAGAAACCAGTGTTTGTGCCAGGGAGTGTCTTCTCTTGGGAGCTAATTAGTCACGACGGTGATAGTCTCCTTAATTAACTACAAAATGAGATGACCAACCCTGTCCAACTTGCCATCAAAACCCATCGCAAAAATTAGTGAAATTTCTTCATCATACCCCTGTAAGAGGTGAAGAAATGGGTTTCACCCATCCCAGAAGAAAATATCCCTACATTCTCAAGACTCCAGCATCTGGAATAGATCCTCATAGTTTTCGGGCTCAAGATGGTTCAACATTGTTCAGAAAGAGGCAAAGATGCAAGGTTTGCAGAGGGTACATGAAGATGGTGACTAAAACGGCTCTGTAGGGACAACAGTAAGTGAGGGTGACAGAATGGAAAGAAAATCACAAGAGGGTGAGTTTAAAACATGCTCCATACACACGATTGAATGATCATGACAGACACTTGGCACGTTTAGATGATCATGCCATCATGGGAAATCTTGAATCGTGTGCCCTCAAAGGACACATGCGTCAATGAGTTTGTAAGGTTTTTATTAGTTTAACCATGTCCAAAGTCAAAATTTGGATAGGTTGAACATATTACTCAATACGATTTCATAAACCACATTCACAACCATAATAGCTTGAATTAACAAGAGGATTGATCACTTGATGGTTTACGTGTGGGATTGGATAAGAGGGTAAGTGTAATGGTAGTATAATGATGACCAAAAAGTTCCTAAGGTCATATCACATCCATATGGGGTTTAAACAAGATTGTATTATGTCAAAATCATACAAAATGATAGGTCGAAATTAGTCTTAATAAAGTCATAAGGCTCTTATAAGCATGTAGATGTGACTTAATAATTATGGGTATAGCTCAACTAACTTAACTTTTTGTCCAAAAACAAAATTAAGCTAACACCATAACACACTTGACCATTAGTGCTATAATATCACAGTTTTTTTCAGATCATCATTTGGCATTCCATTCAGACTAGCATTCGACCCTTCATATGGTCGTGCATATGATCCTTCATATGGGTTTTTCTGTAAAAATATGCTTCGATGGATTGGGTTGCTGCTAATTATCCTGAAAACACTTGTTAGTTGTCAGAGATAAATGAACCCTTTATAAATAGTAAGAAAAATAAAGACAGTATAATCTTCCCCAAAAACCAAAAATATGGCGTGTCCTCAAGCCATGCGAGAAAAACTAAGTAATTCAAAATAGTTTAATATAGAGTTCTATCATGCTGTTATTACTTTTGCAAGAAAAATAAAGACTAACTAATAAATGGAAATGATTCATATATGTAAATTCATCAAAAAAATAACAGTGCTTAGGAAAACCAGGTGAATAATGATAGTATAACTCGAAAAATGCCATAGGAAAAGCTAGTCATCCATGCCTCATTGTAAGGATTTCTTGTCATCTCAAGAATATTTTGAGTTTACCCTGTGGAGTTTGTGAGATTTTATAGCTATGTGTCCCATTTCTAGGATAATCATATCCTAGGTATTGGTTGAACTAGATGGTTGGGTCCAATCCCAACTTACAGCCATTCTCTAATAACATCACAAACAATTGGCCTAAACATGTATTTATATATTCTTTTTATTTATTATATATATATATATTATCATTTTCGACGAACCATGTACATAGTGGTGCATTAACTAGATCTCTTTTACCCAATATTGCCCCACTGGCAGGAGGCTTGTTTAGTACCCCGACAGGTTTATCTTGGTACCGTGCAAGCATAGCCCCGCTGCTAGTAGGCCTGTTCAGTACCCCGACGGGTTTACTTGCATTTACCGAGCTCCCTTGTTTTAATATGTTACTTACCATTGACCCGCTGCTAGCAAGTATGTTCAGTACCCCGGTGGTTTTTCCTCATATAATGATTTTAAATATATGGAAGCCGATTGGTACTAGAGCGTGTTAATCTTGCTAAACACATAATTCAACTTTCTAGAGAAAACCTTATAACCAACTTTTATAATGGCCAAAAATGTAGATCATGTCAAAAGAGAATAACTTAAAGTTGTCCCTTGACCTCTCAGTCTATCTCCTTCATAAAAGATCAATAATGTTCCCCACAAGCAGAAATTCCACTTACTCTCGAGTTACCAGAAAAATGCTTAAGAAACAAGTTTTGATAATAAGTATAGGATGAACTAGTAGTCCATAGGTGTAGGATGAGAATCTGAAGAGCATGATGATTAGAGTAGGTCTTTCAAGCAACTGTTCCAATAAATCAGAAATGTACATGTTTGAATAAAAATACCATATATAAAATCATAATGAATCATAGAGAAAATGATATACAGAGAATTATTTTAATTTTCACTATAAACTTCAATTTTCGAAAATACCCAAAAAAGAGTTAAGATACATTATAAGTCTTTTAGTGCACTTCCCTTTTCAGATAATACCTCATGAGCTACTTATAGAGATAAAGTATTTGTAATCAAACTGCAAAATCACTTGTTAGATGATTCATATTTATTCATAACAAAAGCATCTATAAAATTCATAAAAATTAGAAAAAGGAAAACAGTCTTCCTGTTTTAATTGACAAAACTGCAATAGATGATCACGAAGATGAATCCTCTATATAAATGCAATTAATTTGTTAGAAATGACTCTTATTTATTCGGGAAAACACAAACATATTTACACATATACAAGTAATGACAACCCATAATAACTTTAAGGATCAGGAGGAGGAGGAATAATTTCCTCTTCAACCACTTCCATCTCTTTCTGCTGCAAGACATTTTGCACAAAATACTATTTATATATTGGTTGGTGGTAAAGTCTAATTTTGTGTCCATTTACTACAAAGGAAATTTGTGAACCATCAATTGTCTTAATTTCTACCGACCCATTATCGAAAGCTGTAACTACTTCATATGGGCCCATCCAACGGGTAGTTAGTTTTCCTTTAGAATTTTTGTACCTTGAGTTGAATAGTACTGCCCAATCCCCAATATTAAATTGCTTTTTCTTAATAAATTTATCATGCCAGAGTCTTTCGTTGATTCTGCATTAACATTATTCTTTGGAATGCATCCTGTCTAATTTCATCTAACTCATTAATATGTAAAACTCGTTTTTGTGCCTCATCCAAATCCATGCCTAGCTGTGTCTCCATAAGAAAGGTCTTAACTTGGAACTCGATAGGTAAAAGGACTTGCTTGCCATATACTAGCTCATAGGGGGTATGACCAGTAGTGTTTCTCCATGTTATCCTATAGGCCCACAAGGCCTATGGGAGTCTATCTGCCCAATCCTTATCATGTAGCTGAATAATTTTAGTTAAGATAGCTTCCAATATCTTATTGGTTTATTCTACTTGGCCATTGGCTTGTGGATGGTAAGGTGAGGATTTGCAATGTCGTATACTATATTTTGTGGTAATCTCTTTCATTAATTTAGAGGTGAATTGTGAACCTTGGTTGGTGACGATTTCTCTAGGCACCCCAAATCGAGTGAATATATCTTCATATATGAATTCTACCACATATTTCTCTGTGGCCCTAAAAAAAGATTTAGCTTCTACCCATTTGGTAACGTAGTCTGTGAAAACCAGGATATATTTCTTTTTACAGGACATGGGAGAAATTGGTCCTACAAAATCAAGAGCCCACTTCTCAAAAGGCTCAATCGTGACCTGAGGCTGTAAAGGCATCTCATCAGATGATGTATGTCTACCCATTCTTTGGAAGCTATCACATCCTCTAACATATCTGGCAGCATACTTAAAAATGCTTGGCCAATAATAACCAGAATGCAATACTTTGTATGTCGTTTGCTTGCCAAAAAAGTGTCCCCCACATGGCCCATCATGGCATGCATGGAGAATTTTTGTCCTCTCATCCTCTCATACACATCATATAATAATAAGATCTAGACCAGTGTGAAAGAGGTCATTATCAACCCAGGAATAGTTAGAGCTCTGGACTATAATGCGACGTTTCTCGTGTGGGGACAGGTGGTTTGGTAATTTCCTAGTTGCTAGATAATTGGCAATGCCTGCAAACCAAGGGGTTTGAACAGACACAACAAATAAATGTTTATCGGGAAAAGTATCGTCAACAGGTTCAACACCATCATCATGTTGAATGCAGGAGAGGAAATCTGCTACCAAATTTTCTCTACTAGGTCGATCAACGACAATGATATTAAATTCTTGTAATAGAAGAAGCCATCGGGTCACTTTACCATTGGTAATTGGTTTATTCATAAAAAATCTGATGGTAGAATGGTCTCTACGCATGAAAACTTCATATCTTGTAATATAATGACGAAATTTATTAATGGCATAGACTACTACCAATAATTCTTTTTCAGTGACAGTGTAATTGAGTTTGGTAGTAGCTAAATTCTTGCTAACAAAGTAAATGGCATAAGATGCTTGGCCTTCTTTTTGGCCTAGGACTCCTCTTATGGCCGTATCAGAAGCATCAGTGGATATATGGAAAGGAAGGGACCAGCCGAGACCCCTAAGTATTGGTGCCACTGATAATTTATCTTTTAGGACTTCAAAAGAACTTTGAAAATATTCAGTCCATTGGAATTCTACATCCTTTGTAAGAAGCTTAAACATTGGTGCAACTATTTTAGTGAAATTTTCAATAAAATGATGATAATAGCTTGCATGGCCAAGAAATATCCTTACCTCTTTTTGAGTTTTTGGGGAGGGAAGGCCAACAATTACTTCTATTTTAGCAGGATCCACCTTGATTCCTTGGGAAGAAACATGATGCCCCAAGACTATACCTTATGTTAATAAAAATTTACATTTTTCGTGACTAAGGGCCAGTTTTGTTTCTTGAAATTGGACCAGGACCTTCTTAAGGTTATCAAGAGCCTCTTGAAAGGGATTACCATAGGCTATAAAATCATCCATGTATGACTCAACACATGCATGTATAAGATCAACAAAAATCCCTAATACTGCTCGCTGAAAAGTGGCAGGTGCGTTACATAAGACAAATGGAAAAACTCTATAGGCGTATGTTCCCCAAGGGCATGTAAAAGTGGTCTTATCTTGATCCTCAGGTGCTATTCAAATCTGATTATATCCACTATACCCATCAAGAAAGGAAAAATATTGCTTACCATACGGAGTATCTGGCACTTGATCAATAAAGAGAAGAGGGAAGTAGTCATTAAGAGTGGCCTTATTTATCTCTCTAAAATCAACCCAAATATGCCATTTCCCTGTGACTTTCTTTGGAACTACCACTAGAGGAGACACCCATTTACTGTCAGAGATAGGATAGATGAAACCAGCATTGAGAAGTTTTTGTAGCTCCTCTTTCACTATATCTTTCAAAGCAGGGTTCATCCTCCTCTAAGGCTTCCTTATAGGGGATATACTGGCATCCATGTAAATATGGCGAATACAAGTATCAGGGTGTATACCTTTCATGTCAGTGTATTCCCATGCAAATGCTCTGGATTGGATTTTAAGGACCTTAAGCAATTGTTCTTATTGACACTCGGTTAACCCTGAATTTATGTGTAAAACATTTCTAGGGATAACCTCACAAGGAATGGTATAAGACCCCATATGCTCTTCAATTGCAAAGACACATGGTGTTTCTACAAATGTGGAGAGAGCCATGTTTTCTTGAAACTCATCTCCAAAAATTTGATCGAATTGAGCAAAAGACCGAGGAAAATCTATACAAGTTGTTGAAGATACAAATTGGTTTAATTCATTCTTAGTAGTCTTCTCCTGAAGTGCCCAGGAGTAGTCACTAGGAAAGAAGAGATATTCACTATTTTCATCCCCAAAGGGGCAATCTAACCACCACAAGGTTTCAGATACAGGTTGTGACCGGGGGTGTAAAGCCAGTTTTTGTATGGACAACCAGAAATGGTCATTTCCCCATCCCTACATCCTATGAAGGCATTGGCGGCAGCAAACCATGGTCTTCCTAGTATAATAGTATATCCTTTAGAAGGATCCTTTGATTCTAGTTCCATGAAATCAATAGGATATTCCCATGAGGCTACTGATACAACAATGTCATCTAGAACCCCAACATGTTTTACCGTAGTACAATGTGCTAGCTCCAGAATTGAGGGGGTTGGTCGAAGAAATTGTCCCAATTGTAAATATTCTAAGATTGTAGTGGTCATCATATTAATGGCAGATACTAAATAGATAAGTGTATTTCCTATGATAGTATTATTTATGATAATAGTCACCATTGGACTTCTTGGGTTTCTATACTTCACAATTCTAGATTTGCCAGTCATGCATTCTGTTATCAATCCAAGAAAATCCTCTAGGTTGTAGCTCGAGGATGCCTGGTAACTTACAATATTTTTTGGGGTTTTCGGCTATGGGTAAAGTCAGTAGACCTATGTAACCTTTCCACTCTCAAGGCATGCATAAAACTCACCCGTGTACAATGATTTTAGTTGTAATTTTCTAAGAAGTTCGACAATAAGGTGCAGGGATGGAGAACTCACCAGGCTAGCAGACTTACACACATAACACATGCATATAAATGGCTAAATCCTGATGAGGATGGTATTTATAAATCAAATATAACTAATAAACCCACAGGATGACAGCTATTGGCTTCTTAATAAATATGAAAATGACCTAAATGCACATGCAGGCATAAATACAGTAAAGAAAGAGATGATGGATGAACATATCACAACAAAAGAGCTTATATCCTGAATAAGTAAAATGGAAAGCTTTAAAGAATTATTGGCTCATAAATCCCCAAAGTTGAACCTCTATTATAAAATCAATCATGGGCTTTATAGGCTTCTACAAAAATGACAGATCCTGAAAATCTGATCTGTTTACACAAAAGATACTTGAAAGTGATAGTTTTTTCAGATTAGGGATTCAAACCCTTGCTAACTATTTGTATATCTATTGTGAAGATATAGTTCACTGAGTGAACTTTTAATAACTGAAGTGGTTGTTGATAATCAGCACTACTGGTTCAGTGTAAAACTGCAGCCAAAAGCCAGCGTCTCGGTGTTTAACTGAAGTGTTTGATAGTGATCATAGGTGCTCTTTCTTGTTTAATCTACTGGATTCTTCTACCTTGTCACCGTGATCGTTGATCAGAAGTTCTGACCTCTAACCCATCGGTGCTTTAGACTGGAATGCTGCCGCAATGTCGGTGCCTCAAATGATTAACATCGCGACTGTTTATGCATCGACACTTTCCATCACTAGCTTGTCGGCGATCGAAAGCTAAAACAACTAATGCATCAGAACCTCAAAGAAGAATGCTGCTACAGTGTCAGAGGTTCCAACGACTAATATTCTCAGCGTCGGCGATTAGAAGCTCTGTCTTCTAGCCCATTGGGACCTTAGACTGGAACACAGCCGATATTTTAGAGGTGAAACAAACTAATCTTATCACTTTCAAAAGTCATTTGATGAAGGAATCAGAGCTTTAGTTATCTATGCCGCTGACACTGCGGAGGAGCTTAGTCTTAAATTCACCGATCTATAGTTCTTAGTTCTCCCAATTGCTGATGATTTCCTATTGTCACGCTATCAGAATGATTATTGATTGATCAGAGGCCTTGTCCATTTGTCTTCCACTGTTTCGGTTCCTTAGTGGACTAACTCACTGATCCGTAGCCCTTAGTTCTTTCGATCGCCGATGATTTTCTGTTGATTGATCAGAAGCTATAGTCTATATATCTTCCGCCATTTCATCTCCTTAGTAGACTAACTCATCGATTCGTAGCCCTTAGTTCTTCCAATCACCGATGATTTTCTGTTGATTGATTGGAAGCCGTAGTCTATATATCTTTCGCTGTTTCGTCTCCTTAGTGAACTAACTCGTCGATCCATATCCCTTAGTTCTTTCGATCGTCGATGGTTTTTTGGTGATTGATCGGAAGCTGTAGTCTGTATATCTTTCTCCATTTTGGCTCCTTAGTGGACTAACTCACCGATCCATAGCCCTTAGTTCTCTCGATCGTCGATGATTTTATGTTGATTGATTAGAAGCCGTAGTTTGTATATCTTCCGCCATTTCGGCTCCTTAGTGGACTAACTCGCCGATCCGTAGCCCTTAGTTCTTTCAATCACTGATTATTTTTTATTGATTGATCAGAAGCCGTAGTCTGTATATCTTCCGCCGTTTCGGCTCCTTAGTGGACTAACTCGCCGATGGTTAGTGTTTTCAAGCTCCGATGCCTTATCAAGTAGTGGTTTCGATTTTTGATACTTGACTTCGGTGGCATTTAGTTCTTTATATCACTGAACAAAACAACCTACTATCTACTAATTTACAATCATAAGGCCTCAGAGCCTCAAATAAAATAGAGCTTCAAGAACCGCCCATTTATTGGGCCATCAAATACCTCTTCACCTTCCAGAATCTGCGATTTGAAGGTGTTATTCTTATGTACCTGGGCTATCACAAAAGGGCCAATCCACAAAGAGTCGAATTTTCCATGTTTCCCCTTTTCTTGTCTGATAGCATCCCACTTGAGGACCCAATCTCCGACCTGGAAGTTGTCTTCCTTTGCTTTTGTCAAACATGCCCTTTATCCTCTGTTGATGGGCCTCTGATTTTCCTATAACTTGCTCTATGATACGCTATAACTCCTCCAAATCCATCATCCTTCTCATCCTTCTCATCATATCATTTGGTTCATCCTCCTCTTCCTGAAAGAACTTTTCCACTGGAAGGATGAGCTGGATACGAAAGATGGCCTCAGTGCCATAAACTAGTTTGAATGGAGAAGTCCCTATGGATCTTTTGTTTGTCACCCTATCAGCCCATAAAGCAAACTTAAGATTTGAATCCCAGCTTTTCTGATTTGTCTCTAGGAATTTCTTGATGATTCTGACTAAGCTTTTGTTGGATGACTCAGCCAGGCCATTTCCTTGTGGGTAATAGGATGTGGAGTGCACCAGTTGAATACCCATTGATTCACACATTTTAACTAATGCCCCAGCCTTAAAAGCTGGTGCATTATCAGTTACTAACCTTACTGGGAAACCAAACCTACTGAATATGTTCTCATATAAGAATCTCAGGATGACTTGATGAGTGGCATTTCTGGTGGGTAGTGCTTCTATCCATTTGGTAAAGTAGTCAGTGGCTACTAAGATCCATTTATGCTGTCCACTGGAAGATGGATTTATTTCACATATGAAATCCATACCCCGTTGCTGGAAAGGATCATTCACTGTAACAGGCCTAAGGGGAAAGGATTTGAGCTGCTGCTTCCCTATAAATCGTTGACATTGGTCACATGCCCTTACAAAAGTGCATACATCAGCAAAGCGGACTGGCCAATAGTATCCTGCTCTTAATATCTTGTGGGCCATGGTTTTCCAGTAGTGGTGGCCTCCACATGTACTGTAATGAAAGTGATGCATGACCTGCTCTGCTTCCTCTTTATCTAGACACCTTAACAAAATTCTAGACTGATCCCTCCAATACAAAAATTTGTCAATTATGCAAAACTTAACATATTTCAACTTAAGAGCTCGTGCTTGGTTAGGAGTGAGATCAGGAGAAACTTCTAATTTTAGCAAAAATTGAATGATACCTGAGTACCACTCACATGAAGATATGTTCTCAGCTACTGATGGACTGTTATTCTGATCTTGATTTACTTCTGTTTCAGCTGCTACCATAGTCTGCACCTTTGCGGATCTGACACATGTGAAATTTATTCCCATCAGTTCACAGTTTTCTTTGGCCATGAGTTTGGCTAGACCTAATACATTTACTAGCTTGGTGGGTTTCACCTCTACATCAAACTCAATGAGTTTGGAAATCCATTTAGTTCTCTTCCCATCAATGTTAGGTTGAGTCAAAAAATCCTTCACAGCAGTTGAAGGGACATATGCAATGACCTTTGCATGGAGAATGTAGATTCTAAAAGTCTTCAAAGATTTTATGAGAGCATAAGCCTGCTTCTCAATTGGGTCATACTTTAGCTCAGCATCTCTCAGGGTTCTGCTGAAGAAATCAATTGGATGATCAAGACCTTCATCATTCTTTTGTAATAGTATAGCTACCACTGTGTCAAAAGATGCAAAAGAGAAAATGTAAAAACCCTTGGTGTAGTCAGGACTAATCAAGGTTAGGGCCTCCATGATGGCTTTCTTAATTTCTTCAAAAGAGTTTCTTGATTGGTCAGTCCACTTTATTTCTGCATCCTTTTTTAGAATAACTGTTATATGCTTTAATAGCTCAGAGAAATTTGGAATAAACCTTCTGACAAAGTTTATCTTGCCTAAAAAGGACTAAATGTCTCTTTTTGACCTTGGTATTGACAGTTTTTTTATTGCTTCCACTCTCATCGGATCGATATTTACACCTTTAGCTGAGACTATGTGGCCTAGGAGATTTCCTTCATTGAGTGAAAAATGGGACTTCTTGGGGTTTAGTGATATTCCATATCTTCTACACTTCAGAAATACCTTCCTTAAATGCTGCAAGTTGTCATGATGGATGTGAGAGTGAGTTGTTAAGTCATCCAAATATATCATCACAAATTTATCTTTTAGCCCTACAAAAGCTAGGTCCATATCTATCTGAAAAGTAGCTCCAACATTCATTAGCCCAAATGGCATTTTAGCATACATGAAGGTGCCCTAGGAGGTGGTAAAGGCAGTCTTCTCTTGGTCATCTAGGTGCACAGAAACTTGGTTGTATCCATAGAATCCATCAAGGAAGGACATGACCCTGGACCCTGATACTTTTTGTAGAAGATGTTCCATCTTGGGCAGTGGATAGTTGTCTTTTCTGGAACACTTGTTCAGGTTTCTAAAGTCCACACACAACCTGATTTCTCCATTTTTGTTTCTTACCACTACTAGATTTACAATCCACTTGGAATACCTGAGGGGAATTATGAGATTGGCTTTAAGGAGCTTGTGGATCTCTTTTTCAATCACTGATAATAGGAGAGGACTGATGGGTCTTAGCTTCTGTTTGAAAGGAATGGTGTCCTTCTCCTAAGAAATTCTATGCTGGATGATATTGGTGTCATAATTTTTTAGGTCACTATACTCCCAGGCAAAAACATCAGCAAAATTTTTTATCAAGCTGGAAAATTTAGACTTCTGATCAACATTCAACCCAGTGGAAAGATTTATCAGTTTAGGATGGCTTTGGATGCCTATGCTTTGCTCTTGGATAGTAGGGTCTAGCTCCTTTTTGGCAGGCTTGAGAGGGATGTCATTGTGATCAAACAGTTCTTCCAGTGGTACTAGACCTCGTGGTATGTAGTTGCTGGGAAATTGGACAATATTGTGCTCAGTCACTTTATCTTTTAACTTGAGCTCCTTGGATTCCTCCATGTTAAGGTTTTCCTGGTCTATGTGTATGTCAGAGATTTCATCTACTAACTGAAGGAATTTACTAAGCTCCTCATCATTTTCAAACACCCTCAAAAATTATACATTGCCTGGCAGAGAAGGTCTGTACTTGACCTGAACATCATAATTGAGCTTATGGGGTAAAGGAGGAATGAACAGACTTGTAGTGNCAAATCCCTAGGAATATATGACAGTTCAAAAAACATAAAGGAGTCTCTGAGTTTCCATACCTCGTCCCTGTAGGCCTTCAATCTGATATTTTTTGTTTGAAAATTGTTGTTGACCTGCTGTATGATGAGGTTTGCGTCTCCAAAAATATTCACACACATGATCCCCATCTCCTTGGCAACTTTAAATCCTAGTAGCAAGGCTTCATATTCTGCTACGTTGTTCATGGTTTTGAAATCAAGCTTATAAGACAGGTGAATATTTTCCTTAGCTGGGGAGATCAAGACTACACCCGTGCCTGCTGAGTTTTGAGCACTAGCCCCATTGAAATACATGGTCCAGATCACTGTTTTGAATTCTTCAGGCTGCAGATAGGTTAGCTCAGTGCGCTGAACTGTGTCTGCTGATTATCATCTATTTGCAAAATGCAAGACCCAAAATCGGTGTCCATCGCATAGATGGGGTGATTTACCAAGCGACTCTCCTTGCTTATAATGTATGCTAGCTGATTTTACCTGTACAGCCTCTTAGTCTCCCCTCCAAACATGGGAATGGTGGCATACATGAAATCGATCTGAAGGGTGCCGTCTAGTCTTTTACTCCATGACCGAGATAGAAAGAGGCCGAATTTTGGAGGAATATCAGCCACTAAAATTTCCATCATTACGCTTTTCAAAGGTAGCTGAGTTAAATTTACAGCAAGGTATTTGATGATGCCCAAGCACTTGACCTTCCTGGAGTCAAAGGAGAATAAATCATGGTAGGGCTTGGTAATGCTGAGGCCAATCTTGTCCATCACATCCTTTGGCATTAGGTTATGAGAGGCTCTTGAATCCAGCAGACAGTAATGGAGGATTTTATCATGGATGTTTAAGAATATATAGAATGGTGGGAAGGAGTCCTTTAGGTCTTCAATCTTGGGGCCCATGGCTACAATAGGCTTGTCATCTTGCAAGTTCACAAAGTCAGTGTCCATGTGCACCTTGGGCTGAAGGGAATTCAGAATGGAGGTTTTGAATGCATCATTCTTCATTAGCTCAATTAAAGGGAAAGGGATTTTCAATTTTTTTAATTTCAGACTCAAGGTTGAAGGAATAATGCAACCTATCTGGAAACCTTACCCCAGGAGCTGTAGGTTTGAGTTGGACTTGATCAGGTGTGGCTAAAGGTCTTGGTTTATGCAATGCTTTGGATGGGACAACCACTTTTTTTGGTAAAACAACAACCTTTCTAGTAGGTGCAGCAGGCTGCTTGACAGGTACAACATTCTTCTCGAGGGGAGAAACCAACCTAGAACATGAGCCTGATAGATAGCCTCTTCAGTGATCTGCTCATTAATCAGGGCTTCGTCATATTCTTCCCGTGTCAGAAAAGAATAGTCCACCTCATCCTCCATGTAGTGGATATTGTCTTCAACTTCTCCTTCTTCTTCAATGAATTCTGGCTCTTCTTCTAATACAACATTTTGAAATGGAGCTCTCATCCTCTGGTCTTCCCCTCGATCTCTCTCCCTTCCGAGAATATGAACTGGGGGGTTTCCTCTTCTATAAGGAACAAAATTTGGGTTTCAAAGAGCAAAGTCACTTGGCTCTTTACCCCTCCTAGGTAAATGTCCTTGGCCCTTCAATTTAGACATTTCAACAGTCAGGTTATCTAACAGTTTGGTCATTTTGTTAATCTTGTTCTCTGATGCAGAAGCCCCACTATAGTCTATTGGCTGCTTTTTCCTGTCTATCTTCCCTTTGAACTTCTAAGATGCTAGAATGTTTGACTCTACTTCTAGGGAAACATCCTGCATGAGTGATAAGGAAACATACCTCTTTTCTTTGAGAAGTAAGCAGAAGTCAGAGTCAAAGGAATTCACATAAGTTATCCTAGCTAAGGTATCAGTGGGCTTAATTTTGGTAGGGATCTTGCTGTACATATTGTTGAATCTTTTGGTAAAGTTGTAGAAAGACTCCCCATTTTCTCTTTTCAGGTTGCTGAATTATGTGATATAGTAGAGGTGGTCCCTCCTTTCTCCCCAATGCTTTAGGAAGATGTCATCTAGGGCCTCTATGCCTACCACTGATCCGACAGGCAGTTCCTTAAACCACTTCCTAGCTTGGTTGTCTAGGCTTTGCACAAACACCCTAGTCCATACATGTTCTTGTTCTATGTTAATATTTTCAGCATAGCTCTGAAAAGCCTCTAGATGTTCTTCAGCAGTGAGATCCCCTTCCCCTGTAAACTTAGGCATATACTTGAGATAATCCCCAGTAGGCATGGCTGCAAGAGGATTTGGCAGAATTAAGGGCGCATACCTAGCTATGAGGATCCTTTCCATTTTGGTTAATTGAGGGGCATCCATATTGGAAATGGGTATGGATAGGGTTATGGAAGGCAACAATGATGAAGCTACTTGCTGAGAAGGCACTGGTATACTTATCCTAGTGGAGTCACCAGGGATTGGATCTTCAAAAGTAGCAGTGCTTGAAGATGCCCAACCCTTAGATTTTTCTGATGTATCTAAAAATTCATGGGAATTAAGAGTTTCAATAGAAGAAATAATAGCAGAAAGATTTGGTGAAATACCTGATGTAGCTTTTTGTGTAGTACTACTGGTCTGTCTTAGTAAAGCCCTAGCTTTCCTCAAAATTTCTTCTGGATCTGAAACCGGTGTTGCTGGTGGCCCCTTTGGGTTTTCTCTGATACTTGGTATTATTGAAGCCACCTTATATTAATGGAGTCACTAGATATATTATTACAACCATAATAATGTCTAAGCTTTGTCTATCATCAAAGCATGGATCTATGTCGTCTCACAGGGAAGCTGAGCTTCAATTTCCTCTCCCCGGCAATGGCGCCACTTTGTTATCACTCCAGGAAACTCCTCTAGGTTATAGCTCGAGGATGCCTGGTAACTTACAATATTTTTTGGGGTTTTCAGATATGGGTGAAGTCAGTAGACCTATGTAAGATTTCCACTCTCAAGGCATGCATAAAACTCACTCGTTTACAAGGATTTTAGTTGTAATTTTCTTAGAAGTTCGACAATAAGGTGCAGGGATGGAGAACTCACCAAGATGGCATACTTACACACATAACACATGCATATAAATGGATAAATCCTAATGAGGATGGTATTTATAAATCAAATATCACTAATAAACCCACAGGATGATAGCTACCAATTTCTTAATAAATTTGAAAATGACATAAATGCACATTCAGGCATAAATACAGTAAAGAAAGAGATGATGGTTAAGAGATCACAACAAAAGATTTTATATCATGAATAAGTAAAATGAGAAGCTTGAAAGCATTATTGGCTCATAAATCTCCGAATTTGAACCTCTATTATAAAATCAATCATGGGCTTTATAGCCTTCTACAAAAATGACAGATCCTGAAAGTCCAATCTGTTTACACAAAAAATACTTGAAAGTGATAGTTCTTTCAGATTAGGGCTTCAAACCCTTGCTAACTATTTGTCTATCTATTGTGAAGATCTAGTTCACTGAGTGAAATTTTAATAATTGAAGTGGTTGCTGATAATCACGAATGTTGGTTCAGTTTAAAAAATCCAGCGTCTCGGTATTTAACTGAAGTGTTTGATAGTGATCACATGTGCTATTTCTTGTTTAATCCGCCAGATTCTTCTACCTTGTCACCGATCAAAAGTTCTGACCTTTAACCCATCAGCGCTTTAGACTGGAATGCTACTGCAATGTCGGCGCCTCAAATGATTAATGTCGCGACTATTTATGCATTGACACTTTCCATCACTAGCTTGTTGACGATTGGAAGCCGAAACAACTAATGCATTGGAACCTCAAAGAAGAATGCTGTCACATTGTCGAAGGTTCCAACGACTAATATTCTCTATGTTGACGACCGAAAGCTCTGTCTTCTAGCCTTTCGGCACCTTAGACCGAAATGCAGCCGCTGTTTCTGAGGTGAAATGAACTAATCTTATCGCTGTCGAAAGCTGTTTGACGAAAAAATCAGAGCTTTAGTTATCTGTGTCGCCGACACTGCGGAGGAGCTTAGTCTTAAATTCATCGATCTATAGTTCTTAGTTCTCCTGATCGTCGATGATTTCCTATTGTCACGTTATCAAAATGATTATTGATTGATCGTAGGCCTTGCCCGTTTGTATTCCACCGTTTCGGTTCCTTAGTGGAATAACTCGTTGATCCGTAGCCCTTAGTTCTTCCGATCGTTGATGATTTTCTATTGATTGATCAGAACCCGTATTCTGTATATCTTCCACCATTTTGGCTCCTTAGTGGACTAACTCGTCGATCCGTAGCCCTTAGTTCTTCCGATCGCCGATGATTTTCTGTTGATTGATTGGAAGTTGCAGTTTGTATATCTTCTGCCATTTCGGCTCCTTAGTGGACTAACTCACCGATCCTTAGACCTTAGTTCTTTCGATCGCCGATGATTTTCTGCTGATTGATCGAAAGCCATAGTCTGTATATCTTCCGTCGTTTCAGCTCCTTAATGGACTAACTCGCCGATCCGTAGCCCTTAGTTCTTCCGATTCATGATGATTTTCTGTTGATTGATCGGAAGTTGTAGTTTATATATCTTCCGCCATTTCGGCTCCTTAGTGGACTAACTTGTCGATCCATAGCCCTTAGTTCTTTCGATCGCCAATGATTTTTTGCTGATTGATCGAAAGCCGTAGTTTGTATATCTTCCATCGTTTCGGCTCCTTAGTGGACTAACTCGCCGATGGTTAGTGTTTTCAAATTTCGACGCCTTATCAAGTAGTGGTTCCAATTTCTGATACTTTACTTAGCAGCATTTAGTTCTTCATATCATGGACATTGCGAAACCTTTCAGCTTTGCCTTTCCACTACATTGTCTTTAGTTCTTCCGATCGCCGAAGAGTTCATCTGATCGCAGAAGCCATAGTCTGTAAGTCTGTCGGTGGCTAATGAGATTTTCTGATCCTCACCCAAGCCACCGAAGCTACAAATTTGTGAAATTTTTATCAACAACAAAGGCTTTCAAACTGTTAGTGACATTCATATCCTTCATTGCGTGAATTAAATTCTTCATACGAAAATAAATTATTTTGGGAGATAACACATTTAGAAATTTCTCCTATAACATGAATAGTGGGGGGGTCTTTTTGTTTCCTTCCTAGTTTATTAATGCAAAGTTCCTTTATTACCTTATTGTAAATTGGTATGTCCTTAATAGCTTGTAATAGAGGGATCTTGATACATACATTTTTTAATTAATTTAGAATGTCGTACTTAGGATGGACTACAGGTTTTTCTATTGCTAATCGTTCCTGAAATGGAGGAATCCTTTGTTCCTGAATGGGTTCTTGCAGTGTATGGGTATGCACTTAAATTTTCGTCACATCCTGCAAAATAACATCATTCATGACTTCAATAGGGTCTTCTACTTCTTCATTTTCCTCACGAATGATGACTGAGGACTTGGGGGTTTGTCATTCACAACTCTTCCAGATCGTAATTGTATCTCATGTACAAGTACAATCGAAATAACATAGGATGGAAGAGTTTTCAACTAAATGCTGTTAAGAGCTTGAGTTGGTTTATTATTCGGGTTAGGTACCAGTTGTGCAGGTAACAATGTAGGTTGTGGAAGGTTTGTATTTTGGAAGTGATGAGGTTGTTGTGTAATAAGGGGGACTGGAGGCACAAATATTGGTAACAATTGCTGGGTATTAGCTGAATGTTGAGGATAAGGATGAGTAGAGATAGGCGGTGACTGGGGGTAGGACTGTCCCCTCCATCCTTGTGGCATATACTACTACTGAGTAAAATGAGGAGGAGGAGGATACTGGGGTGGACAATGCTTCCAACTTGTAGTGTTACACTATTGAGGTGGTTGGTAGGGTTGGTAATAAGGTGGGCGATGTGGTGACAAATTTTGATATGGTGGTGGGTACCTTGTGTTATCTTCTAAATAAATCAGTCCTTAATCAATTAGACTTAGAAGATTCATACTGTGTAGTGATAGGAGGTCAAAAAAGATTTTTAAAATAATTTTAAGGATCATTGTGAAAGATTGAGGTGTTTAATAAATTTTGGAACACTTTTGACTCTGTTTTCTAATAAAATATTCGAAGCTCAGATTTTGGTGGCTTAGGCCAACATCTCAACTGTTCATTAGCCACTGAAAATCCCAGCTTTCGGCAGCTTAAAAATAGAATTCGGGGCTGCCTTAGCCACTAAAAGCACAATGAAGTTAAAATGGTTGGCGCATCCATCACACTCGGAAAATGTCAGCATGAAAAGAACCACCATCAAGCCATTAACCCCCGAAAAGACATGACCTGCAATAAATCATGAGTTGGTAAGAGGGGTCGTTATGAAATTGAAGTGACCTATCTAAAAACCCAAACCCTCTCTGCCTTACACCTATCCCATGTCTGTGATTGAATTACCACGAGCATTAGTTTCCAGTTTGAATGATTACGTCCCCTATATTGGATAGCTTACAGGTCTCATCAGAATACATCGTAACCTTGCTCAAATCGTAATTGCCAGCTAGATCCCTCAAAATCACCACCCCCTCCTTAATTCATTCCACATTCCTTGCATGTGTCCTCACTGAGCCAAGCCTGCATTGTAATTGTCTTCTCCAGGGTTTGAATTTTCAATTTTGCAGGTGCAGAAGAACAATCCAGGAAATGAAGAGAGGAGGATGACCTTCCCTAAGAAAGGAACTGGGTGATACTGGCTACATTGATTCACACCCATAGGTATGTCAGCTTTTCAAGGACTCAGGATACTATAGGTTCTGCGAAAAGATTCAAGGATCTCATCAGCAAGTGGCATAAGCATTTCCCCCCTCCTTTGATGGCTTGAAAGTAGTGATTGGCAGAGAAGAATTCAAGGTGGATGAAGCTTTGATAGCTGAAGTGACAGAGCTCCCAAGTACTGGGGAAATATGGTTTAAAACCACTATCATAAAGAATGTAGAATTCAGGTCTTACCTGAATCTTGAGCACAAGAACATTGTATGGAAGAAGAGCATCCCTACATCCTGGCTTGAGGAAAAATGGCAGCACTTGGTGAAGGCAATTCTGGTCTACATAACTTGTGAGGGAAAGTATAATAGGGTAATGATATACCATTTCAATTTAATGAATCATTTCATTGGTAGGAGCCCCTTGAACCTACCTTTTTACCTCTACAAAAGCCTGACTAAAATGGCTCATCAAGTTAGAGCCAAGCCCACCAAGATTGTAGGCAGGTTATCCCATCATGGCTTGATCAAGCTAATTGTTCTTGAACTGCTGCAAAGAAGGAATGTTGCTTGGACATACTTCCTATTCTGGAGCAAATTTGACACAGAATTGAAACCAAAGGACAAAAGGAAGTCTTCTTCAAAGAAGTCCTCCACTCCCAGAAGTGGTAAGGGGAAGAGGATGGCCATCTCTCCAATTATAGTGGATCACGCCTCTCCAGTTCCTAAGACTAAGAAGGACTAGAGGAACCTAGATTTCAGTGAGAAGGAAGAGGAGGCTTCAGCACAAGACAAAAATGTCCTCAACCTACCTTACTCTGATTCTGAGGATGAAGAAGAATAGGGAACTAACCTAGCAGATCCGATTACAGTAGGGCATGAGGAGTTTCCATGACCTACACCAAAGGAGGATCAAGGTGAACCAGTGTCAGGGGCTTCATCCAACAAACCTAGATCCCAAAAAATCAATCAGCTGCTGAGGTAGGTGTATGAGCTAGAAGTCTTGGAGAGAGAAATCAAAAGAACCAATGGGAGATTAACCAAGAGGAATGCTGAATTGTATGACTCTCTGCAGGAGATAAAAAGGAAGTATACCAATCTAGAGGAAAGTAATCTTAGGTTAATCAAAGAAAACACTAGGATATACAGGAAAATCAGGCTATCCAAGTCGCAAATAAGGAATTCAATCCCTCAGTCTCAAGCTCACCAGAAGATGGAAACCCTAGTAGAAGTAATAATGAGCCTTTGTGGCCCAGAGGCAGCCTGTGATGCTGCTGGCATCCCAAACCCTATGCAGGTTGCAGAGACACCAAAGGGTCAGCACTGAAGCCTTAAAACATGACGGTAAAGTGTGATAACAATTTTGATTAAAGTTTTAAAATAGATTTTTCGGTAGCTTAGGAAAACACCGCAACTATTCATTAGCCACGAAAAACAGATCTTTTGGCAGCTTACATCCCCATAGTTTTGCTTCCCTAGCCACCGAAAGCACAAAACAGTGTAGAAAAGCATATTTTTACACAGAACCGACTTTTGTTGATCCAAACACCTCATGGATGATTTATAATGTTGGAAAATAATTAAAGGCATCAGAAGTTTGGCTCTGTTTCAATTTTGAAGTTGCCATCGAGGTGAATTAGGTCACATATCCTACCTACTTTGACAAAGGATGACTTGTTTGCCAAATGGAAAGTTCGAATTCTACTTCAGTGTCTACTACAGATATTAAAGAGCTCGAGGGTTAGGAATATTTTTGGAATTAGGTAGATTGGAAATCAAGATGGGATCTTTACCTATTTTTTAGCAAATAGTTATGACTATCTATTTTTAGTAAATTTGATCCAATTTTTCAGGATCTGGAAAAAAGTTTGTAAAGGATATAAATCCCGTGACTACTGCAGAAGAAAGGGTTCAACTTTGGAGACTCTTAGACACTTTTTGTATTCAAGCTTCTCATGTTCTTATCAATTAATACAAGCTATTTTTCCATTACATGTTCAAATTTCATCTTCTTTCTGTTCCATACTTGTGCTTGGATTTTTAATTCATGTTTATTCTATTTACCTATTACAAGATAGTTGTCATCCTATCTCTATGTGGATAATTGGAATTGCAAGTATCTTTCCTTGTTATGATTAGCCATTCATATGTAAGTGCCTTATGTGTGAATCTACCAGCATAGTGATCATTCTTCATCTATTCACCTTTATTACAAGCCCTCTGAACATTGATAGTTAGAAGCCTTGTCTATTTGGTTGAGTTTATGCATGTCTTGAGTGAGTGATGTCTTATTTGTCATCTGACTTGATCCATTGAGTAAACCATTCCAAAAAATATTGAAGTTACCAGGCATATTCGAGCTGCAACCTAGAAGAGTTTCCTGGAAAACTAACAAATTGGTGCCATTGCCGGGGAGAAGAGAGTGAAGCTCAGCTTCCTTGGGGAACGACATAGATCCTACTTTGATGATAGACAAAGTTTGGAAACTGTTTGGGTTGGAATCATCTATCTGGCGACTCTATTGGAATAAGGTGGCTTCGAGAAGACCAAGTACCAAAGAAAATCCTCAAAGGCCACCAGTGACACATGTTTCAGATCCTAAAAATATTATAAGGAGAGGAAGAGCTTCGCAAAAACAGACTTCCAGATCTGCAAGGGGAGCTACATCATCTAATTCCAGAGGTATCTCTCCTATTGTATCAAATAGAACTCCTTTTAAATATTCTTCTACTGAAGCATCTAGTTCTCAAAAATTTATAAGTGAATCAAAAAATTTGAAGGTTGGAGAATCTTCAAGCACTTTTGCTTGTGTATATTCAGCCCCTGGAAACTCCACTGAGGTAGATATACCACCTATACTTCCTCAGCTACCACCCACACCAGCAACATCTTCTTCTACCGTTTCCATACCCATATCCAATATGGCTTCCCCTCTAACCAAGATGGAAAGGATCCTCATTTCCAGATATGCCCCTCTAAATTTGCCTAACCCCCTTTCTGCTATGCCTACTGGAGATTATCTAAAATATATGCCTAATTTTACTGGGGAGGGAGATTTTACAGCTGAAGAGCATTTAGAGGCATTCTATAGCTATGCTTAGAATATAAACATTGAACAAGAGGATGTGTGGACTAGGGTTTTTGTGCAAATTTTAGATGGTCAGGCTAGGAAATGGTTCAAAGACTTACTTGCTGGATCAATATCTAGCATTGAAGCTCTAGATGACATACTTTTGAAGCATTAGGGAGAAAGAAGAGACCGCCTTTACTATATCATAGAATTTAGCAATTTGAGGAGAGAGAATGGTGAGTCTATTTCAAATTTCACAAAAATATTTAACAAAATGTTCAGCAAGATCCTTGCTGAGATAAAACCTATAGATACTTCAGCCAAAATCACTTATGCAAATGCTTTTGATTCTGAGTTCTGTCTGCTTCTTTATCACTCATGCAAGATGCTTCTCTTGAAGTTGAGTCTAATATCGTTGCATCTCAGAAAATTAAGGGAAAAGTGGACAAGAAGAAGCAATTTTCAGATCCCTTAGGTCCTTCTTCATCAGAGAACAAAATGGAAAAAATGGCCAAGATTTTGGACAACTTAACAACTGAGATGTATAAAATTAAAGATCAAGGCCAACTACCTATAAGAGGTAAAGGGCCAAATGACTTTTCTCCCAGAAACCGTAATATTTTCCCTTACAGAAGGAATAACCCATAGGATCATATCCTTCAAAGGGATAGGAATCCAGCTGAGGAACAAAGAATCATAGATCCTTTCCAAAATGTGGTGCTAGAAGAAGAAGAAGAGTTTGCTCAGGGAGAAGGAGAAGCATAAGAAAATATCAATTGCATGGAAGATGAAGTTGATCTCTCTTTCTTGACACAATCAGATTAGGAGGAAGCCTCATCAATGAGCAGATCACTGAAGAATCCTTGTTTCAAGAAGATGATCAAGGAGGTTATAATTTGAGGTCCAGGATTGTTGCTCTCAGAAAGAAGAGTCCCGTCCCTACAAAGTAGCCTTCTTCTCCTGCTAAAAATATTGCTACTCCTATAAAGAAGATGGCTACTCCTCCAAAGCAGCAACAAAATCCATTGCAGCCATCAGCCCATGATCCTATCCAGCTCAAAGCTCCATCACAAGAGGTTAGAATTTATTACAAGCTGTCCTATTCTTTCAATCTTGAATCAGAAATTCAGAAACTGAAAATCCCTTTTCCCTTGATAGAGCTTATGAAGAATGATTCCTTTAAGTCATCTATACTAAAATATCTTGAACCAAGGACACCAATAGATATTGACTTTGTGAACCTGCAAGATGATAAGCCCACAGTAACCCTAGGCCCTATGGTTGAAGAACTGGATGAGTCTTGTACACCCTTCTATATATCCTTGAACATCCATGACGATATCCTCCACAACTGTTTGCTTGACTTGGGAGCATCCCACAATCTTATGCCAAAGGCAGTGATGGATGAGCTTGGGCTCGACATCACAAAACCCCACCATGATATTTTCTCTTTTGACTCTAGGAAATTCAAATGCCCAGGGCTCATAAAATACCCTATCATACACCTCTCCCAGATGCCATCAAAAAGCATAGTGATGGATATAGCAGTTGCTGATATCCCACCCAAGTTTGGCCTCCTCTTGTCTAGTTCATGGAGTAAAAGGCTAGGTGGTACCCTACAGATGGATCTTGCCTATGCTACAATCTCGATGTTTGGAGGAGAAACCAAGAGAATTTATAGAGAGAATTAGTTTACCTACATCATCAGTAATGCAAAAAATTCTATAAATCATCCCATCTATACAGTGGACACAGACCTTGGGGCATGTATCCTTTAAATAGATGATTCTCAGCCAATACCTATGCATCTCACAAAGCCTACCTATCAACAACCTGAGGAAGTAACCACCTCTGTCTGGAGCATGTTTTCTGATGGGCCAGTACTCAAGCCTTAGCAGGTGCAAGTGTATTTTTGATTTCTCCTTCAAAGGAAACTATTCATCTGTCTTACAAACTTGATTTCAAGACTAATAACAATATAGCAGAGTATGAGGCTTTGCTATTGGGAGTAAAGGCTGCTAAGGAGATGGGAATCATGTGCCTGAAGATATTTGGAGATACATATCTTATCATACAACAGGTGAACAATACTTTTCAAGCAAATAATGTCAGGATAAAGGCATACAGAGATGAGGTATGGAAACTCAGGGACTCTTTCATGTTTTTTGACATTTCCTATATACCTAGAGATATGAACCATCTAGCTGACTCCTTGGCTGTCTCTGCCAGCATGTTCATTCCTCATATGCCTCCTAAATTGAAGTATGAAATCCAAGTCAAGTACAGGCAATCCCTACCTGATAATGTTAAATTTTGGAAAGTATTTGAGAATGATGATGAACTTAGTAAATTTCTCCAGGTGGTTGATGAATTTTCTGATATGCATATTGACCAAGACAACCTAAATGTGGAAGAATCTCAGAGGTGTAAATTAAAAGAGAAATTGGGTAAGCACAATATTGTTCAGTTGCCAAGCAATCATACTTGAGGTATAGTACCTCTTGAAGAGATTTTTGACCATAATGATGTCCACTTCAAACCTGTGAAAAGGGAGAAGGAACCTGCTGTTCATGAGCACAATATAGATAGCCAAGGTCATCCAAAATTCATAAATTTGTCCTCTGAATTGACTGCTAACCAGAAGTCAGAAATTTACAGTATTATGAAAGAGTTTGCTGATATATTTTCTTGGGATTATAGTGATTTGAAAACCTATGACACAGATATCATCCAACATAGGATTCCGCTGGAAAAGGACACCATCCCTTTCAAACAAAAGATAAGACCTATCAGTCCTCTCTTACTTTCCATGATTGAGAAAGAGATCAAAAAGCTCCTTAATGCTAAAATCATAATCCCACTGAGATATTCTAAATGGATTGAGAATTTAGTGATAGTTAGGAAGAAAAATGTGGAGATCAGGTTATGCATTGATTTCAGAAACCTAAATAAATGCTCCAAGAAAGACAACTATCCCTTACCCAAGATGGAGCATTTGTTGCAAAGAGTCTCAGGAACTAGTTTCATGTCATTCCTATATGGATTCTCTGGCTACAATCAAGTTTCTGTACAACCTGATGATCAAGAAAAAACTACGTTTACCACTCCTTGGGGTACCTTCATGTATGCGAAGATGCCATTTGGGCTAATGAATTCTATGGCCACCTTTCAAAGGGCCATGGACATAGCCTTTGTGGGATTAAAGGACAAGTTTTTTCTCATATACCTTGATGACCTCACTGTCTACTCAAATAGCTATGAAGAACATTTGCAACACTTAAGGAGGGTTTTTTTGAAATGTAGACAGTTTGGGATATCTCTGAATCCAAAAAAGTCTCAATTTGCTCTCAGAGAGGGCAAACTCCTAGGTCACATAGTTTCAACAGAAGGTGTGAAGATTGATCCTGTTCGGGTCGAAGCAATCTAGAAATTGTCCATACCTAGGTCAAAAAAGGATATTCAGTCATTCCTTGGTAAGATAAATTTTTTCAGGAGGTTTATCCCAAACCTTTCTGAGTTAGTAAAACACATAACTTCTATGTTGAGGAAGGAAGCTGAAATCAAATGGATAGAAAATGCAAGAAACTATTTTGAATCCATCAAGAAGGCTATCATGGAAGCTCCCACTCTAATTAGTCGAGGCTATACCAAGGGCTTCTATATTTTCTCCTTTTCTTCCTATGACACAGTGGCAACAGTTTTGTTACAAAAAGATGATGAAGGTATTGATCACCCGATTGAATTATTCAGCAAAACATTGATGGATGATGAACTAAAGTATGATCCTATCGAAGAACAAGCTTATGCTCTTATTAAGTCATTGAAAGCTTTCAAAATTTATATTCTACACACAAAGGTCATTGCTTATGTCCCTTCAGCTTCTATGCAGGATGTCTTAACCCAGCCTGACATTGATGGCAAGAGAGACAAATGGATTGCAAAGCTGATTAAGTTTGACATAGAATTAAATCCCACCAAGCTAGTAAAAGGCCAAGGCATAGCTAAGCTTATGGATGAAGAAAATTGTGATCTACTAGGCATGAATCTCATTGGTATAAGTTCAGCAAAATTCCAGACAGAGGTAGCAGCAAAGGAGCAGCATGACAGTCAGCAGGTGGTTGAGAACTTGTCTTCATGTGAGTGGTACTCAAGTATTATTCATTTTTTCAAAATTTAGAAGTCCCCCCTGAGCTTAGCATGACTCAAGCACGGGATCTTAAGCTTAAGTCTGTTAAATTTTGCATAATTAAAAATATGCTGTATTGGAAAGATCCTTCTGGTATTTTGCTGAGATGTTTAGATAAAGAAGAGTCAGTCCAAGTCATGCATCAGTTTCATTCAAGCACATGTGGAGGCCATCATTATTGGAAGACTACATCCCACAATATTCTAAGGGCTAGGTACTATTGTCCTGTTCTTTTCTTTGATGTGTATACCTTTGTGAAAGCTTGTGACAAATGCCAAAGATTCATAGGAAAGCAGCAACTCAGATCTTTGCCCCTTAGACCTATTGTAGTGACTGGCCCTTTCCAGCAGTGGGGTCTTCATTTCATAGGTGATATTAAACCTTCATCAAGTGGTTAGCACAAGTGGATCCTAGTGGCCACTGATTATTTTACCAAGTGGATAGAGGCACTCCCCACAAGGAATGCCACTCACCAAGTCATCATGAAGTTTCTATATGAAAACATCTTTATCAGATTTGGCTGCCCAGAAAGGCTAGTAACTGATAATGCACTAGATTTTAAAGCCTATTCATTGTTTAACATGTGTGAGCCAATGGGAATTCAATTGGTGCATTCTACTTCCTACTACCCTCAAGGCAATGGCCTTGTTGAGTCATCCAATAAGAGGCTAGTTAGAATCATTAGAAAACTATTGGAGAAGAATCAGAAGAGATGGGATTCTAAGCTAAAGTTTGCTCTTTGGGCTGACAGAGTGACCAACAAAAAATCCATAGGTACTTCTCCTTTTAAGTTGCTTTATGGTACTGATGCTATTTTCCCCATCCAGCTGGTTCTACCAGTAGCAAAGTTATTTCAGGAGGAACAGGATGAACCAAATGACATGGTAAGAAGAATGCTTGATTTGGTTGAGCTACATCAAGTCAAAGAATAGTTGGTGGAGAAGTCAGAAGCTCACCAAAAGAAGATAAAAATTATTTTCGACAAGAAGGTAAAGGTGGACAATTTTTAGGTTGGAGACTGGGTTCTGAAATGGGATGCTGTCAGGAAGGACAAGGGCAAGTATGGTAAATTTGATTCTCTATGGATAGGAACTTTTATGATAACTCAAGTACAATAGAACAACACTTTCAAACTGAAACGTCTGGAAGGTGAGGATATGTTTGATGGCCCAGTCAATGGGCGATTTATGAAACTCTATTTCATCTAAGGCTTCAAATCCTTGTCATTGTAAAATATCATTTTTGTTTTTGTTTTTGCAAAATAACTCCATGCCCAATGGAACACTAGAAGATAGGTTTAATCTTTGTTTTTCAGGAAAGGAATTTGGTCTGTGGTTCTTGGAACCTCATAGGGAGGTTTCCATCCCCGAGTAGGAGCCAAATGTTATATCCTAAATAAATCAGTCCTCAATAAATTAGAATTAGAAGATTCATATTGTGTAGTGATAGGAGGTCAAAAAATATTTTTTAAATATTTTTAAGGATCATTGTGAATATTGGGGTGTTTAATAAAGTTTGGAACACTTTTGACTCTATTTTCTAATAAAATATTTGAAGCTCAACTTTCGGTGGCTTAGGCAAACATCTCAACTATTCGTTAGCCACCGAAAATCCCATCTTTTAGCAGCTTAAAAATACAATTCGGGGCTACCTTAGCCACCGAAAGCGCAATGAATTTAAAATGGTTGGCGCATCCATCACACTCAACAACCGTCAGCATGAAAAGTGCCACTATCAAGCCATTAACCACCGAAAAGAAAGGACTTGCAATAAATCATGAGTTGGTAAGAGGGGTCGTTATGAAATTGAAGTTACCTATCTAAAAAACCAAACCCTCTCTACCCTACACCTATCCCATGTTTATGATTGAATTACCACAAGCATTGGTTTCTAGTTTGAATGACTATGTCCCCATGTATTGGCTAGCTTACGGGTCTCATTAGAATACATCGTCACCTTGCTCAAATCGCAATTGCTAGTCAGATCCCTCAAAATCAGCACCCCCTCCTTAATTCATTCTGAATTCCTTGCATGCATCCTCACTGAGCCAAGCCCGCCCTGTAATTGTCTTCTCCAGGGTTTTTATTTTCAATTTTGCAGGTGCAGAAGAAGAATATAGGAAATAAAGAGAGGAGGAGAACCTGCCTAAGGAAGGCACTGGGTGATATTGGCTACCTTGAATCACACCCAGAGGTATGTCATATTTTCAAGGACTCAGGCTGCTATAGGTTCTACGAAAATATTCAGGGATCTCATCATCAAGTGGCAGAAGCCTTTGCCCTCTCCTTTGAAGGCTTGAAAGTAGTGATTGACAGAGAAGAATTCCAGGTGGATGAAGCTTTGATAGCTGAAGTGAAAGAGCTCTCAAGGACTAGGGAAAGTGGGTTTAAAACCACTATCACAAAGAATGTAGAATTTAGGTATTACCTGAATCCTGAGCACAAGAACATTGTATGGAAGAAGAGCATCCATACATCCTGGCTTGAGGAAAAATGGCAGCACCTGGTGAAGGAAATTCTAGTCTACATAACTTGTGAGGGAAGGTATAATAGGGTAATGATATACCATTTCAAGTTAATGAATCATTTCACTAGCAGGAGCCCCTTGAACCTACCTTTTTACCTTTACAAAAGCATGACTAAAATGGCTCATCAAGTTAGAGCCAAGCTCACCAAGATTGCAGGTAGGTTATCCCATCATGGCCTGATCAAACTAATTGTTCTTGAACTGCTACAAAGAAGGAACATTTCCTAGACATACTTCCTATTCTGGAACGAATTTGAGATAGAATTGCAGCCAGAGGACAAAAGGAAGTCTTATTCAAAGAATTCCTCCACTCCCAGAAGTGATAAGAGGAAGAGGAGGGCCATCTCTCCAATTGCAGTGGATCAAGCCTCTCCAGCTCCTAAGACTAAGAAGGCCAAGATGGACCTAGATTTCAATGAGAAGGCAGAGGAGGCTTCAGCACAAGACAAAAATGTCCTCAACCTACCTAACTCTGATTCTGACGATGAAGAAGAACAGGGACCAACCTAGAAGATTCAGTTACAGTAGGGCATGAGGAGTTTCCATCACCTACACCAAAGGAGGATCAAGGTGAACCAGTGGTAGAGGCTTCATCTAGCAAAACTAGATCCCAAAAAATCAATCAGCTGCTGAGGTAGGTGTATGAGCTAGAATTCTTGGAGAGAGAAATCAAAAGAACCAATGGGAGATTTACCAAGAGGAATGCTGAATTGTATGACTCTCTGCAGAAGATAAAAAGGAAGTATACCAAGCTAGAGGAAAGTAATCTTAGGTTAATGAAAGAAAACACTAGGCTCTAGAGGAAAATCAGGTTGTCCAAGTTGTAAACAAGGAATTCGAGCCCTCATTCTCAAGCTCACCAGAAGCAGGAAACCCTAGCAGAAGTAGCAATGAGCCTTTGTGGCCCAGAGGAATCCTGTGATGCTGCTGCCATCCCAAACCCTATACAGGATGCAGAGACATCGAAGGGTCAACACTAAAGCCTTAAAACATGAGGGTAAAGTGTGATAACAATTTTGATTAAAGTTCTAAAACATACTTTTCGGTGTCTTAGGTGAACACCGCATCTGTTCATTAGCCACCAAAAATAGAGCTTTTTACAACTTACAGGCCCATAGTTTTGCTTCCCTAGCCACCGAAAGCGTAGAACAGTGCAGAAAAGCATATTTTTGCACAAAACCGACTTTTGTTGATCCAAACACCTTGTGGATGATTTATAATGTTGGAAAATAATTAAAGGCATCAGTATTTTGGATCTATTTTAGTTTTGAAGGTGCCATCGAGGTGAACTAGGTCACATATCCTACCTACTTCGACAAAGGATGACTTGTCTGCCAAATGGCAAGTTTGAATTCTACTTCAGTGTCTACTACAACTATTAAAGAGTTCGAGGGTTAGAAATATTTTTGGAATTAGGTAGATTAGCAATCAAGATGGGATATTTACCTATTTTTTAGCAAATAGTTATGAATGTCTATTTTTAGTAATTTCGATCCAATTTTTCAGGATTTGGAATAAATTTTGTAAAGGATATAAATCCTGTGACTATTGTAGAAGAAAGGGTTCAACTTTGGAGACTCTTAGACACTTTTTGTATTCAAGCTTCTCATGTTATCAATTAATGCAATATCTTTTGCCATTACATGTTCAGATTTGATCTTATTTCTGTTCTATACTTCTGCTTGGATGTTTAATTCATGTTTATTCTATTTACCTATTACAAGATAGCTGTCATCCTATCTCTGTGTGGATAATTGGAATTGCAAGTATCTTTCGTTGTTATGATTAGCCATTCATATGTAAGTGCCTTATGTGTGAATCTGCTAGCATAGTGATAATTCTTCATCTATTCACCTTTATTACAAGCCCTTTGAACATTGGTAGTTCGAATCCTTTTCTATTTGGTTGAGTTTATGCATGTCTTGAGTGAGTTAGGTATTATTTGTCATCTGACTTGATCCATTGAGTAAACCATTACAAAAAATGTTGAAGTTACCAAGCATCTTCGAGCTGCAACCTAGAAGAGTTTCCTGGAGAGCTAACACCTTGGTTTCCAAGTAGGCCTCCTAGATGTTTCACCAACATCCCCACTTTTATATATGGCTTGTAACTCTGGTAATGATGGGAAATCATCTGTTGGATTCTCTTCTGTACATATATGGCATACATAGATGTTTTTTAATGGGAATTCCCATTGGGGATGTTTAGTTCTGCATCTTGGACAGAAAATGATCATTGCTGCACATTCTTCCTCTTGCCATTTCTTAGCTTGTAACACATCTAGTTGGGAACCCATTGCTCCTAAAATGTCAGTTTTGAAATTTTCCAATAGGTTTCCTAACTCTATTCTTGTGATTGCTCCTGAACTGGGAGTATTCCCTTTTAGATTTATATTATAAGGTTCTCAAATATTTCTACAAACTTTCCCCCTACTTCTAGA
Organism: Pseudotsuga menziesii; assembly: GCA_001517045.1. Taxonomy (NCBI): domain Eukaryota; kingdom Viridiplantae; phylum Streptophyta; class Pinopsida; order Pinales; family Pinaceae; genus Pseudotsuga; species Pseudotsuga menziesii. The sequence goes on along the minus strand of LPNX010457396.1, from coordinate 375,661 downwards.
GTAATTTCTACACATCTCCCTGATTTGTGTGAAATATTTGTGGGAGACATCGCTAGATGTCATGAGATTAAGGCTTTCTACTAGGTTTTCTGAGATCCCTTTAAGGAAGAGTGTTCGTACTGCATCTTCTTGAAGATCATTATGTTTAGATTTATGTAGTGTATAAATAAATCTTTTGAGATAGTCTTCCAAGATCTCGTCTTCGAGTTGCTGTATCTTAAAAATATTATTTTGAGAGTCTCTAGGTTTGCAATACTCTTGGTATTTCTGCAAGAATTTGGTTTTCATATCTTCTCAAGTCCTTATACTAGATTCTCTCTATCCCATGAACCATCTTAAAGCGGAGTCTTTCATTGTTGCAAGAAAGAGTTTTAATTTGTAAGCATCATGTAGATAGTTATAACTTCTACAGAGGGTTTCAAACTCAAACAAAAATGTGTCCAGGTTTTCATTACTCTTCCCATAGAAAGTAGGTAAGGAGGAAGGAGGTAATTTCTTCATATTTACATCTTGTGCAATGTCCAAAGTAGGGAACTCGAAGGTAGTCTCAGCTTGATTTTCTCCTTCCCCTTCATCATTTCTAACCTGATCATGATCTTAATTCTCTCCCCGTATCTCCATGTAGGCTTGATTCCTAAAGAGTGTGTACCCAGGAGGATCCTTTTGAGGTGATAATGGGGCATCCAAACGTTCCTTTTTGGGGGAGATCTTCCTACGATCAACTATGTTTTTATTAGATTCTATAGGGATTGTAGGTACTACTGTGGAGGTTTCTATCTATGAAATAATTGTATTTGTTGAGCCACCAAAGAGGGCTTGTACCTGGGCAGGATCAATGAAATCAACAAAGTTAGGATCCCCTACTAATGATAAAGTTGTATTGTTAGGTTTCTGCACTAGTGGAGGGTTGAGGGTTTCCAAAGGTTGACCCTCTTGAATTTCTTCAGCAATGGGACCCTTAGGACTTACCTCCAGGATTTCCTCACCATCTATGGTTTCTCCTATAAAGTCTTTAGGTTTCCAAGTAGAACTACTTCCTATGTGGGTTCTTCGATACCTTTATGCTGAGTTAGTGGTTGGGGTATTTTGTCCCCCATAAAGGTTTGTAGGAATTTTAATAAGGTTTTGATAATTAGCTATAACATATCTACCCTTAGAATCTCTAGGTCTGTTCAGGAAAAACTAAACTAAAGAAAAACCAGTGCTACTAGTACTGCTACTGCTGGATTTCGGGGCGCATGTTATAACATATGTGCAGGTTCTTACCTCTTGTCTTACCGCTCCCCCACTACTAGCCTATTACTAAAATTCATAAGGGGATTCTACTTATTCTACCTTACTGAACAAATCCCTGAGGACCGTGCCAAAAATGTTGGGTGTTATAATGTCTTAATTAATTCACCAAATATTTAATTATCAACCGAGGTTGGTAAACTTAGAGTTGACACAAAGTATATGCGAAGGTAGAGGGGTTCCTAGGGTGTCGTGGAAATAATTTAACAAAGAAAAGATCGAAAGATCTTTCAAAATGAAAAACTAAGTCAAACTCCTAGAAATTCAACTATTAAGGTCATTAAACTGGAACAGAGTAATTAGACTACAACAGTATCAACCTATACTTCTCTACTCTATAAACAAATAATATTGAAAGGTATAGATATAAACAATACTACCCTAAGAAAGTAAACTACCTATTAATTAACTATTCCACTTCTTAATCTAAGAATTAGAAAGATTCATAAACAACTTCAGAAACTGACTATACAAGGGATTATAATATTGGAAACAAGATTACATCAACTGGATATATTTTAAGAACTTCAACAATTAAACTATACATACAATTAACGAATGTACATAACGGTTAAACTAAACTATCTACTTCCATTCTCCTTGGGGATTCTGAGGATATGCATTCATTGTGATCGAAACTGGAGAAGGAGTAGTCTTTACTTCAAAAGAAGTAAAGAAACTAAATGGGATTAAATCTAATTCAACTTCTACAAATATGTGAAAATTAAGGAATGTCCAATCACAGGTGATTTATTCCATAAGCAAATGACTCTTAACTAAGGAAGATGTTATGAACAACTAATCTACTAATTAAGAAACAAGATTATTTTTAAAGATTACTTTTATCAAGAAACAATTCTTATATGAAACAAATGTAAGGGAAAATATAACTCATAAACAAGTAAAAACTTAATTAAAGAAGCAAGTAGAAAACTTAATAAAGAAAACTTGATAAGGAAGCAAGTAGAAAACTTAATAAAGAAAACTTGATTAAGAAGCAAGTAGAAAACTTAACAAAGAAAACTTGATTAAGAAAGCAAGTACAAAACTTGATAAAGAAAACTTGATTAAGAAATCTCCTCTAAACACAAAGATATACAAAAAGGTAAACTAGACTGGAGATATACTTACCAAACATTATAACAGTAATAAGTGAGAAGATAAAAAACAAAAGAAACAGGACATGGCATAATTCAAAGCATACTAAGGTAAGAAGAGGTGAAAGATAAGGATGGAACTTGATAAATACTTTGAATAATCTAATCTAAGGTCCTAATGGTAAATATAACCATTATATAATTACCAAAACAAAACAGAATTCAAAAGCTAAAGAAACAGACCCTTAAAACAAGTTTAAAACAAAATGGGAGTATTGAAAGTTGAACGAAGGGTGGATAACAAACTGAATGGATGGTCTGAATGATAGTCTGAATAGGCCGTCTAAATGACAGTCTGTATACAGAAGATAGTGGAAAATAGGCTAAATGATCTAATTATCAGTTGATTTTGTGCATATGAAAACAAGATGTATAAAGGACAGTAAGTAGACTTATTTAGTAATCAAACTAACAGTGAAAAGACTTATGCTAATTCATGATTATAAAGAAACTATTGTCTATGAAACAAACTAAGGTATAACCAAAGTAAATTCATAATAAAACAAGAGTTAAAAAAACTAAGCCTATTGTAAATTGAATCTAAGATATAAAGTAATTCAGATCTATGTAACTATTGATATAAAATTAAATAACAAGCTGTAAAAGACTAGAAAGGAAACTAACTATGCGTGCAACCGATTATTTAATTATGGAAATGAAACTATATCAACAATAAAACACATGCTACAGGAGATGATGAAATGAACGATTACAGGAAACTGAATTACATAGAAAACTGGAAATGAAACTATACTAACTACAAGAAAGGGAATGACAAAAATACACATAGAAATGGAGACCACTGGTTGTTGAGGGGCCTTATCAGCAATCAGGGTTGTGCTTTAATAAATCACAGAGACAGGAACATAGATAAGCAATAGAAATATGATTTATATTTAAATTTAGAACAGTATTACATAGTTTCTCTTCTAACATTGACTGATTAACATGCTAGCTAACTATGCTCTCGCTTGGAGGAAGGTATATATAACATTTACAAGCATGAGCAGATCAACCCTTTTAGTGGTTGACCACTCCTAAAATAGTCAACCATTATTACAAACAAACGATCATATGCCAACGCATAGTCATTCTCCTGCTCCTTCGTGCGATGGTTCTACTCACATGGGCTGTGGCATATAGTTTCTTGTTGACATAGGCATGAGTCATGGTGTCGAACAAAGAAGGTAGGATGACGAGCCTTCTAGAGCAAGGATCATCTAGTCATCAGATGCATGGGAAACAGAGCAACTGAAAACTATTCTACACTTTAACATTTGGGAATATGCCAACAAACAGTGCGTGGTTTGATCGGCAGGCTGAAAGGTGAGTTGGATGTGATCTGCACATATCTAGCATCAGTGTCTGTCCAATATTAGCTCGTGTAAAGACTATATCCTACAAAACAATTTCATATATCAAACAAACTTCCAAATATCATCAAATTGGTTAATAAAATCATGAAATAATAAGAATAAACCAGAATTTGCATAAATCCCAAATGTGTTCGTACCTGAGGCTAAATGATAAGATGTATGATAGGAATATGTCAAAAAGGTGACAAAATAGATGTCAAAAGAGTAATTTATCATTCAAAAATAGTAACAAAACTGGGATCAACAACACCCTAGAAGTAATAGATGATGCTCCTACTATAGTCCTTGGCTGTAGAGTTGAAGACACATATGAAGAGGATGTCCTTCCTTTTTATGTGAGTTTGGATGTTCATGATATGATTTTGCACAACACTATGCTTGATTTAGTTGCATCTCATATCTTAATGCCAAGGGTAGTGGTGAAACATTTGGGATTGGAGATTACTAGGCCTTATAAAGACATGCATTCCTTTGATTCTAGGAAGGTAAGGTGTCTGGGATTAATTAAATATATGGTGGTGACTGTTGCTCAAATTCCACCTAAAAGTATTGTTATGGATGTGGTAGTGGCAGACATTCCTCCCAAGTTTGGTATGTTACTGTCAAGACTATGGGATTTGAAATTAAAGGGAACATTACAAATGGATATGTCATACATAACCATTCCTTTGTTCGGAGATCACAAAAGACTGCATAGAGAAAACAGACTAGCATATGTGGTGAGTAGCAAAGATAAACTTGACAATCACACCATATATGTTGTAGATACTGATTTGGGGTCTTCCATATTCTTCAATGACTCACATGCTAATCCTGAAATACCCATAGTGGTGGATTTAAAAGAAGATAAAGAGTTTGTCAAAAGACATGAGACATTGGAAAAGAAACAGAATGAAGAGGGGTTGTGGAAAATGTTTTTTGATGGGTCTATCAGCAAAGAGGGAGAGGTGTTGGTGTGTGGATAATTTCTCCTAATAGGGAATTTAAAGTACACTCTTTTAAGTTAAATTTTGAATGTACAAATAATGTTGCAGATTATGAGGCTCTGTTGTTAGGTTTGAATGCTTTAAAATATTTGGGAGCCAAAAGAATAAATGTGTTTGGAGATTCCGAGTTAGTGATTAACCAAGTGAATGACAACTATCAGACAAACATCCTAGGATGAGAGCATACAAAAATGAGGTCTGGGATATGTTGGTAATTTTTTCACAAAGTATAAATTTAGAGTCATTCCCAGAATAGAGAATCAAGTAGCTGATTCACTGGCCACCACTAATGGGAATTTCAAAGTTCCCATATATTCAAAAAAGAAATAAAAAATAACAGTTGTACATAGACCTTCCATTCCTGACAATTCCAAGTATTGGAAAGTATTTGAGGATGATTTGCAAATAAAAATATTTTTGGAAATGTCAGACGAGTTTGTAAATACCCAAATAGATACAGAAAATCAAAATACAGAAGACTTCCAAGAAAATGTATAATTTGATGGAAAATGTGTTGAACATGAAAAATTGAAAAATGCGATCGGAGGAAAAGACATAATACAACTGAAAACAATTTATATCCCAAAAGGTCCAATTCCTATTGAAAATATTTTTGATCAAAATGATGTCCAAAAGTTCAGCCTGGTGGAAACGATATTGAAGACCAAAACATAGGAACTGAAGATGCACCCAGAATTGTAAAACTGTCTAAAAATATGCTTGTAGCTGAGAAGGAAAAATACATTCATTTGATGAAAAATTATACTGATGTGTTTGCATGGAGCTATAAATATTTGAAGGAATATGACACTTCCATTATACAACACACTGTTATTATCAGACCTGGAGAAAAACCTTTTAGGAAGAAATTAAGAAGAATTAATCATATGTTGTTGCCACAGATAGAAAAGGAAGTCAAGAAACAATTTAATGCAAAGATTATTGTTACTCTTAGGTTCTCTAAGTGGGTAGCTAATTTGGTACCAATCAAAAAGAAGAATGGTGAGATTAGAATCTATGTTGATTTCAGGAATTTGAACAAAGTGTCATTAAAATATAATTATCCTTTACCTAATATGGATAATATTTTACAGAAAGTGGTAGGAGTAGAGATAATTTCCACTATGGATGGTTTCTCTGGATATAACCAAATAAAATTCCTTCCAGAGGACCAAGAAAAAACTGCGTTTACTATACCTAGGGGTACTTTCATGTATGCCAAGATGCCATTTGGGTTAATGAACGTAGGAGCCACTTTTCAAAGAGCCATGGACATTGCTTTTGCTGAAGAAAAGGATAAGTTTGTAGTGATTTATATGGATGACATAACAATTCTTTCTAAATATGATAGGGACCATGTGAAGCATTTGGAGAAAGTGTTTTTGAAAGGGCCATAAGGTATGGCATTTCCCTTAATCCCAGGAAATCAAATTTTGCTATGAAAGAGGGAAAGCTATTGGGTCATATTATCTCTGAAGATGGAATCAGAATTGATCTAGACCGAATGAATTCCATTTTGAAAGTTGAAGAGCTCAGGAATAAAAAGGAGGTGCAATCTTTCATTGGACATGTGATTTTTTTGAGAAGGTTTATTCCCAGTTTTGTTGAAATTTTGAGAAATGTCACAAATATGCTAAAAAATGATAACGAGATTAAGTGGGTTGTGGATGCTAGAAAATATTTTAAAGACATTAAGAAATACATCACTAAAGCCCTAGTTTTGGTAAGTCCTGAATTTTCAAAATATTTTTTGGTGTTTTCATATGCATCTAAACATACTATTGCTAGAGTTTTACTGCAGAAGAATAATCTAAATGTTGAACAACCCATTGCTTTCTTTAGCAAGGTGTTGAGGGATGGAGAGCTAAAGTATGACATTATGGAAAAACAAGCTTATGATTTGGTGAAATCTTTGAAATATTTCAGAGCATGCATTCTTCATTCCCACATTGTAGCATATGTTCCCAGTAATGAGGTGAAAAGCATCCTCACTCAACCTATCCTAGAAGGAAAAAGGGCTAAATGGATTGTTGTTTTCTTAGAATATAATTTGGAGATCAAGACAACAAAGTTGGTAACTGAATAGGGACTTTCCAAGATGATGACAGATTCAAACTGTGAATATTTACCACTAAATTTCTTGTCTAATCCTTCTAATCATCCCGATTCAGAGTTGTAGGTGATGCAAAATTTTACTTATCTCCATGGTATAGTGACATTATCTATGTATTGCAGAACTTGCAAGATCCTCCTGGATTGAGCAAAACAAGAGCCATATCAGTCAAATTGAAGGAAACAAACTTTTTGTCATGAATCAATATCTTTATTGGAAAGATCTTGGGGGGATTTTGTTGAATTGCTTGCTGGAGAATGAAGCTCAATAGACCATGAAAACATTTCATCAAGGGGTTTGTGGAGGACATCATTCCTGGAAGGTGACTGCTAACAAAATCTTGAGGGCTAGATTCTTTTGGCCTTCTATGTTCTTTGATGTCTATAAAGAAATCACCACTTGCCATCAATGCCAAATTTTTGAGGGAAAAAGAAAATTGTTACCATTACCTCTACATCCTATTTCAGTTGAGGCACCCTTTCAACAATGGGGATTAGATTTCATTGGAGAAATCAACCCAAAATTTTCTAGTCAACATAGGTGTATTCTAATGGATTACTTCACCAACTGATTACTTCACCAAATGGATTGAATCCATACAACCAGGAGAGCCACTGCTGCTGTCATTATGGATTTATTAGAAAACAATATCTTGTCAAGGTTTAGGTGTCCAAATAGGATTGTAACTGATAATGCCCCTACTTTGAAGTCAAAGTAAATGATCATCTTTTGTCACAAGACCATATTAACTTGAATCACTCCATTGCATATTATCCATAGGGAAATGGGCTTGTAGAGTCATCCAACAAGAGTCTAGTGAAAATAATCAAGAAGTTGTTGGAGGATAATAAAAGAACCTGACATACCAACTTGAAATATGATTTGTGGGCATACAAGATTAGTACTAAAAGGTAAATTGGTATGTCACCTTTTCAATTGGTTTATGGAGCTGAGGTGGTTTTTCCAGCGTCTTTAGGTCTTCCTATTATGAAGTTGTTACTAGAGCAAGAAGATGAAACAAATCACATGCATAGAAGAATTAATCAAATTGTTCAATTAAATGAAAGTCTTATGACAAAGTGCAAGTGCATTAAGAAAAGGTTAAGAAGATTTTTGACAAGAAGGTAAAGGAAGAACTGTTTCAAATTGATGATCTGGTATTAAAGTGGGATGCACCTAAGGAGAAGAAACATGGCAAGTTTGACCATATGTGGAAGGGACCACACATTATTGCAGCTTTCACGGGTGATAATTGATTTGTTTTGCAGCATCAAGATGGGGTTTAGATACAAGGAGGCCTTGTCAATAGAAGATTTCTGAAGCCAGTATCTGTCCTAAGGGTGGAAGGTAATTTTTGTACCATAGTTGTATATATTTATTTATTTTGAAAGAATCAGTATAGATGACAAGCTGGAAAATTTCAATCTCGGAGAGAAGGTCCTTATATATTAAGGGGTTTCCATTTTTCTTTATATTTTATATACAGAAAAAAAAAGAAAAAATATTTTTTGAGTTTTACAGGAAAGAAAAAAGCACTGGTCTATGGGTTCTTTGCTACCTCATAGGCAGGATAACATCCCTAATTGGAGCCAGCTATTAGCACCATTTCTGGTTAGCAGTTGGAGAGGAGTAGACCAAAGGAGAAATAAGGTAAGAAGTTGAAAATTTCACAATATGACCAGAAATATGTTGAATAGGGGATTAAAATTAATGAAAGGGGCTATTTCTAAGCCTAATCATACATTCCGAAGAAAAATCATGGCTTAAACATTAGAAATAGGTCTAAATAAGAAATCCGCACTTTGGTTATCTTGTGGTAATGTTTGATGGTGTAGATATGTAGCTGAGAAGATCTACGACTTTAAATAAGTACGCTGGTTAAAATAGTATGATGAAATAAATTTTGGTCATCATCGGAATAGGTTAAAAGGCAGAAAAAATTGATGATCAGATTGAAAAAGGGGATGCAGATCTATGGTCAGGAGGTATTCCGTTGATAGAACTAACACAGGGGATGAAATTTTCCAATCAGCTGAAAAAGTTACATTCGACATAATTCAACGACGGAGATCTGGATGAAATAGTGACCAACGGTTGACATTTACTCCCTTGGGTGAACATGCATGGGGTAAATAACTTTGAAAATTAGCAGAAAGTGGTACAAACTATATATTTCAAGGGTTGAGATTAAATCCCGATCAAGATCAATGATTGGTATCCATTCTGCTGGTTGAAGGTGTGTAGATAAAGAAATATTTAGAATCAGTGGAAATGGTTAAAGGGCCTATAGGATCAAGGGTGCATATTTGATGGAGAGTAGATCTATGGTTGAAAATCATTTCAGTAAATTAACATGCACAGACAAAATCACAGCGATCCCCAACGGAATTGGTTAAAGAGGAAAAGAAATCAAAGGCTGAGATTTATGGAGGTCAAGATATATTATGGAGGATGACTCCGCCGTGGGAAGGTGCTCACTCTTTGTAAAAGTAAATTTGGGAGGAATGTTTAATGATAGAAACTCATTGACGGTGGAGATTTACAAATAATGAGATCAAGGGTCAATTTCCAATTCGCTGATGTAAGGTGCAGTCCGGTTATTATTTGGATAAGTGAAATTAAAAAAGGAAAAGGACCTACAATTTTGAGCAAGTGAATGACAAATATATGGTTGTGGAGAGGTCCGCTTCCAAGAGTTACAGGATGGATACGTTGGATAATATGACGGGCTGGAAATAGAGGGTTAAACAGTGATTGAGATCAATGGTTTAGAAAGAAAGACACTAAATATACAGATAGAGAAAGATCTAACCAAGAAATGTGGTTGGAGAACACCAACATCTTGATATTGTACAAGCAAAGATTCATATCATGACAAATGTAAAAAGACAATTATTGCCTATTTTTAACATAGTTAGTTATCATCTCATGGAGCAACATTTTGTATTTAAGCAAGTTTTTGTAATAGAACAAGGGTTAGAACCCGTGAGAATTTTGCATTGTAATTGAGATCCATCATTTCAATAAAATTACAGAGCCGAAGCCGACCTTTTACAGAGATTCATGTGTTGTCTTTGTTATAGTATGTACTTTATTTCCTTTATGTGCATGTATTTCCAGTTTAAATCTTCCATTGTGTTTTCCTTTCATGATTGAATGAATTTACAATATTTCAAAATTCATATGTTTATGCTCTGATCTATTACTTCTAGCATTCACAAAACCCTTTCATCTAAAGTTAATGGTGGATTCATCCTTGTTAGATTCCCTCATTAATGGCTTGTTTCTAATATTTCTCCATATCACTAGACAAAAAAACATTTTGACTATAATTAGATTGCTATCTTTCCTCTGTTATGTTTCCTATGTAGTAGCACTATAAATGTTATTGCCCTTTTTGAATTCATGCCCAATGTGCACTTGTTTCCACCATCAACAATATTAAATTTTATTTCTTTATTATATATTTGGACTTGTGAGAAAAATATTGAGAGATCCCTCTCTGGAGAGAAAGAAGTCAACTTTCTTTCCTAAAGCCTGGTTTTGTGGTTACCTTGAGGTTTATCCTTTTACAACTAGGGGTACATTCTAAGTGCTAACAATATGCATGTGTCTTTGCTGAACTAATGGTATTTCCACCTTCTATACCAAACAACCAACGTATTCCGCTCCTTCCTAAAAGTCTCCCTTCCAACATCAGTCCCATCCCTACATGGACCTAGACATATATTTTGATGAATTTCATTGAAGGGATCCCTAAATATGGAGGGAAGAAAATGATCTTGGTTGTGGTTGATCACCTCTCCAAATATAGTCATTTTTTTTCTCTCAACCATCCATATACCGCTTCCTTAGTCGCACAAATTTTCATGGACCATATCTTCCATGATGCAACTTTCACAAGTCATTTTTGGACATAACTATTTTGCCACACTAACACCAAACTGAAGAGGCGTTCAGGGTATCACCCAAAAAATATGGTTCGATTGAAGTTATCAACAAATGTTTGGAAACTTATCTTAGTTGCTTCACCTCTGAGCAACAACATTAGTGGGAAAAGTGGCTCCCTCTCGTTGAATGGTGGTACAATACCTCCCACCACACTGCATCTAAAATGACTCTAGTTGAAGCAGTCTATGGTCAGGCACCACTAGTGCTCTGTCCATACACTCCCAGCAGTTCACTAGTTCAGGAAGTTGACACAATTATTTGAAACCAAGATTAGATTATTCACATTTTGCAGGACAATATTCACATGGAAAGAAACTGAATCAAACAACAAGCCAATCAACACCATTTTGAGTGCACTTTTCAAGTCGGTGATATGGTTTTTCTTTGTCTACAACCTTACAAGCGATCCTTCATGAAACTTAAAGGGAATCATACACTGGCTTCAAAGTTCTATGGGCCATATAAGGTTCTTCAGAATATTGGGTCTGTTTCTTATAAATTGGAACTTCCTCCTTTTCTCATGTTCACCCAATATTTCATGTCTCTTGTTTCAAGAAAGTTATTAGCACCAACATCAGAGCACAAATAGTTTTACTGAAACTAGATAATGAAGGATCCATGATTTCCAAGCTGGAGACCATCCTCAATAGGCACACTCATCAACTTCACTCTTGATCCATCACAAAGGCATTAATTCAGTGGCATGACATGCTGCCAACATGAGGATGCTACACGGGAACCACTCATTCCAATTCAACAACAATTTCCACATCTAAAGATTTGAGGAAAAATATTTTCTAAGAGGGAGGGGATGTTAGGAACCCATGCCAACCCTTCTCTTTACTTTTAATAAGTATACTTTTGTTGGATGCATATGCTTTGTAAGTCATCCCATGAGTATATTGTATTATCCCACCTTCATGGGGAGTAATAGTTGTTTAAATTATACTTAGTATATAAGTAAGTGTTGAGGCCAATGAAGGTATTCAAGAGTTGTTTGTATTGAACTTGCTCAAAGGAGGTTTCCCCATCGAAGTGGCCTGCTTAACTACTTCTTCTGAAATCATATTATCTTGGGATCCACTATCTATGAGTGTTTCAATTTTAGTTTGTTTTGTAATTACACTTATATGAAACAATGCATTCCTTTTTCTATCCTTAGAACTGACATGATATTTAGAAGTATAAGCACATGAAGAACCAATGTGAGAATCATTACCAACAATAGCTTTACCTTTCACACCTACAATTGTTATCTTTGTTTCGTCCTCAGATTCTGATCCAAGGTCCTCAATGATAACCACGACCTTTTGCTTCCCTTTATGATCCTTTAACCACTTCGGTTTCAGTTATGGATGCAGTACCCAACACTTTGCTTCTATGTGCCCTTGCTTTTTCCAATATGAGCATGTAGGCCACTCATCACATTTCCTCATTATAGTTGTATGCTTACCTTTCCCTTTTCCCTTACCTTCTTTCAATTGGCTAGATTCAACTAAGGAAAAGTTATCATGAGCATTCTTCCCTTTGGATTCAATGTGCGTATCCTACACATATACCTCATTAAGGTTAGTAGGATTAAACATAAGTATTATATGACACAAATAACTATGTAATCCTCTAATAAACTTGAGAAGGGTTTCTTGAGTGTAAATAGGTATACCCAAAATCAAATCTCTCTTTCTGAATTCTCGAGTGTATTCTTATACATTTTGACCTTTACCTTGACTTAATTTTTTCCAATCCATCATGGCTTGTTGCATGTAGCCTAATGGGTAGAATTGCTTCTTTAACACAACAATAAATTTATACCAGGAATAAATAATTTTACCTTTTGTAAGGAGGTATTATTGTGTCTTACTCTCCTACCAGATGAGTGCACTGCCTTCAAGACGGAGAGTATCCAACTGGATCTTTGCACTATCATCTGCAAGCTTCTGGATCTTGCAATACATCTCAATCTGTCTGATCCAATCATCCAAATTTTCTGCATTAAGTTCACCATTATATGTAGGCAAATCAAACTTAATATCAAGTTTAAAATAAGGTAAATCAGAATTAGTCTTCTCAAGTTGTTTCTTTGGATTTGAAGAAGCAATATTAGAGCTTTAAGAAGAGGAAGAAGATGGAGAAGGAGGCTCATAAGGGCGTCCTCCTTTTCCCTGGTTCAATAAAGCATTATCATCTTCTTTCTCCTTTTTCATTTTCTTCTTTACCAATCTCTCTTGATAATCTGCAAGCATTTTTTCTACCATGTTTACCGTCTAATAGAAATCCTTGCAAAAATCCTTCTCATATTCTTCTTGATAGTCATCATCTACCATTTTCTTTCTTCTATATGCATGTCCAATCTCTTCATTGAAATTCTCCAGTTGGCCTTCACCTCGCTTAAGCCTTGATCTAGGTAACATTCACACTCTGCAAGTATGGGTGTTGTAACCATCTTGTTCTTCAACTTGTGTAGATTCTCTTGGAAACTTTTTGTCCACTGGAACTTAATATGTTTCTTTAGTAACTTTTCCATTGGAGCAATCACCTCTGCATATCCTTTGATAAAATTTATGTAGGGCCTTGTGTGTCCCAATGTTGCGCGCAATTGTTTAACTATGGTCGATGATTGTAGGTCAAGGATGATCAAAATTTTAGCAAGATTGACCAACATTCCATCGCGACATACCACATGACCCAACAAAATTCCAAATGGGGCGCAAAAGATGCATTTATTCAAATTTAATGAAATTTGATACTTGCGATAGTGTTTCAACATCATCTTAAGGCTCTCCATATGATTCTTAATGAGTCCAAATACTATCCAATCATTGAAGTAGACTTCAAGAAATTTTTGAATAAAATATTTAAAGGCAACAACTACTATTCTGGAAAAATAGCATGAGCATTCTTAAGTCCAAAGGGCATTACTGTGTACTGGAAACACACCCACTTTGTCACAAAGGTGGTCTTGTGTCAATCTTCTTTTGCGATTTGAATATGATGGTAGCCAGAGAAAACATCAGTGAATGAATAAATATCCTGACCCCTGATTCTCTCCAGTACCTCATCTGTAAATGGAGTCAGAAATGGGTCATGCAAATAAGCGTCGTTCAGTTTTCTCAAGTCGACGTAAATTCTTGCTTCTCCCATATCCTTTTTGTCTTGTACTACTATTGGGATGATCCATTCTGATTCCTTGACAGGATCGATAATACCTACGTCCATCATTCGACCTAGCTCTTCGTTGACTTTATCTTTATACCATGGATTCCATCGGTATGGTTGCCGCTTGACCGATTTTTCATCGGACCTAAAAGGTATTTTCATCTCTCTCAAAGAAAGTCCATCCCCTTCATTTCTAAAATTTTTGTAGGGAACATATCCTAGAACTTATGCAATAATTCCGTGATCTTTCTTATGGTGTCGTCATCCCAATAGTCTTCGATATTGGCGAACTTTGTATTTTCTGGTGAGCCAATATTAACTTTCTTAATTTTGAGTGGACTTAGGAATTGGTCACTAGAAATACCAAGTCCTTCCACTTTGTGCGTAACTTCAGATTATGGAATGGTTATGTCGATTGGGTCATCATCATTAGGCTCGCTCGCCATGTTGTAGCATTCCATCCAGTCGTGGATTGTCATGTGGTTTTGGTTGAAATTTTTCATCGCAACATGGATATCTTCGAATATATTCACTTTCATCACTTGTAATGAAACATCAATGGAAGGGTGGTCATCTGTGAACTCAAATGTATGCATGAAGCTAGTATCTAAGTCCTCCCATTCAATAGTTCCTTGTCACATCCCAACTGATGTATCCCAATTCCTTGGTATCATGCCCAATGTATGTATGGAGTGATGAACCCACTCTTTTCATGGATATAATTGCCATGTCCTGTGACAATACTCAATATGCTCGATGGGATCTATCAGTCCTATATACTTGCGACCAATATAACTTATCTCTTCTCTAAATATGATCTCCAACAATCTTCTACATTGCGGCCATTCAGAGATAGATTGTTTATGTGTACCCCACCATATGGCGGGTATAGCTTTCAGCACAAAGTCCAAGGAAGACAATTGTTGTGATTCTGTAACCTTATCTTCAAACTCTATTAGAAAAGGAGCAAGGTTGGGTAAACCTTCGTATGTGGGTAGGTCACTTTCCTCAGCTCCTACCCGTCGCGCAGACCTTGTGATTCTTGCACATTTCCTCATAGATACTTCATGCATCCGATTCTGCCAATTTTCTAATGCTTCACCCTAATCAGATTTACAAGAGCTAACACTCCACCAACTCATCTTTCCATCAGTTGTTGGATTTATATAATCATCTACTGCATATGTGGTATTATATATATGGTCAAGATATTCACCTTGTCCTTCACTGTGCACTCGTTCAACATATCTCTATCCTTATAGTGTATCAATTGGTGCAACCACCCACATCTCTGAATCTTCAAATGATAAGATTCTTCTATTAAAATTTATGATGGCCTGGTTGTCTATTTCCTATTTGATCCCCAAACATGCAGGATATGGGTTTCAATCATCGACAATGTCGATCACTTCAAAATCCGCATATGTTCTCAGGAATTCTACTTTGACAGGTACTTGATTCAGTTGACCAATAGGTAGGACCTTCGACTGATTTGCTAACCTAAGATGAATGAGAGACCAGTCAAGTCATGGTTTTCCCATGCTTTCCCATGGTTGTCTTGTCAAAATATTGACATCAGAGCCCATGTCTAAAATGATATAATCCATATCATAATCACCTATCTGCGTAGTCATTTTTAGCTTGTGACCGGTTTTTAACTTATTTCCAACATGGTGAAGTCTTTTGTCTGGTCGCAGATCGTCCTAGGTTTCTTCTATTAAAGCTGTCAATTATGTGACAACATCTTTATCGTGGATTAGGGATACACAAATTTTAAAAAATTCTTTGAGTTTACTAACCTTTCCGGTTGGTTTCTTTTGAAATAATTGATTGAATCTTTCAGGCATGTCCCTTACTTGTCCTCTTGGTAATGTGGGAGCAGATGTTGAAGCTTGACTTCAGTTGACGAATTTGGGTTGGGAGTCTAAGAATACTTCCTTTTCTCTCTAGATGTCGAACGATACTTTCTTTTGTACTACCGTCGCACCTTTGGTTAGTCATGCTGTGCATTTTGTCCTACTCCAATTGCAACACCTCCTCTTGTCACGACATAATTGTTTGCTTCTCTAGGCTCAACATAAATCACCTTGATGTTCTAGTTAGGATTCGGGTTGGGATGCTGCAGGGGAATTGATTTTTTTTCTTGGAATGCGACTTAACAATCAATTGAGGGCAGTCCTCAACAGTGTGGTCGATATATTTACAATATGAACATGCCTTCTTAGGACTCGCTCAATCTCGAGCGAAATGTCCTGGTTGTCCACAATTCTAACATATTATTTGGCCTCTTCTGCAACCAAATCCTACTCCTCCTTGTTGTTGTCCTTATCCCTGAAAAATTTCCACCCTCTTAGGTTTAGGGTAGTGTTGCTGCGGTGGATACTGTCTATTCATATTGGGGTTGAGGATACAGATTTTGTTGATATTGGATCGATGGATATTGAGCAGTTGGATATTGAGCAAGGTGGGTATTGAGCTTGCGCTCACTCAACTTGTATCTGCTTTTCATTATTCTTCAGGTAAGTATCCATCGTTTTCTCCTGCAGCAGAATGGGTTTGAGGGATAATCCCTCAACCCCACCCCCTTTTCCAACTTGAAAAGCCATAAACTTTAAATAAAATTTGTAATCAATATGGTTAAGAACCAACTCACAGGTATCACGGTTAGGTGGGCGGTGTGGAGACTTTGACGAAGGATAGGTTGGGGGTTCGATTCCCCTTCCCACCACATTTTTGGTAAACAGTTTCCCAACCAAACTATAACCTGCCATGTGGCACTCTATGAATGTGCTACGTCATCTCCATACATGCCACGTGTCACTCTTATAATGTTGTCACATGGCACCCCTTTTTGCCAAATTTTACATGTTTTGTCGAAAGTTCAAAACATGATATCTTTCACATCTGAAGTCCATTTGGGGTGAAACAAATGTCACTGGAAATATATCATCGATCTTACACAAGTGCAAGATTCTATTCACAATTTGAAAACTTTAATTTTAATCAATCTCATATATCCTTTTGGACCATATCAAGCTGATATTTTGCATATTTCAGTGGTTATTCATGATCCACTATGGACGTGGTTATTATGTGGAATATGGGATATATTTTGATCTATTCCTCTCTCTTATATCTGACCTTTTGATGGTTGTAACTGTTATGTAGTTCTGTTTGGACTCTTTTGTCAAATTTTGGACTTTTTTCAAAATGGGAAATCCTCTTTCGGTTTATCATGTACATATAATTTTATAATTTAGAAGTATATATCTTTTTGGTATGGAAAAAAAGAATAAGTGAAACGAATGTTCAATGAATCAATGGTATCCACTGATAATATAAAGCTTTTGTATGCGATTGCATAGGAATATTAATCTGCTCGTACACGATGCAATATTTTGTTCTCTAATGTTTAGCCTATAGTTAAATAAAAAGTTGAATTTCCTTTTTTATTATATTATTTATTTGATATGGTATTGGTGGATATGCACATGATGTAAGCCTCAGGGATTGTTTCTTTTTTTTAAATGTGGTTCACCATTTGTTAGAGGGTTACTCCACTGAAAATTCCAATCCCTGATATTCAAACTGAATCAAGGTATGGTCAACTCATCATTCACAACATTTATTACAAAGGGCTCCACTCGTCATTCACAACATTTATTTCAAAGGGCTCCATAAGAGCATCCTGTCACTTACAAGAATAGAGCCTGGGTGGGGAGGGTAACATTCATTCCTCCCAACCACCCAAGCTACATTCATTTGACATCAGGGATTGTTTCTTAGGAATTGGTTGTGCACCTATGTCATCAACCATTTATATCATAAACATACTTATCACAGAATGAACCGCCATTACTTACTATGCTGGCAACAAAACAAATAACATAACAGGTGTATACTACGAAGCACGCTAGCTAACGAAACAGATCCTATATGGATTCAGGCCTGCCATTAGTTTAAAAATGCCATGCCACGTAGCAGTTGACATAATATTTGGTTGCAGTACCTGAAAATTTAGAGTTCTCCCGTGTTTTCTGTCAACATAGAATTATATGTTAGTCCATGAATGTTCACATGACACAAGAACCAAAGTTTTATTGCAATGGACGATATGAAAGGCAGCTTGTGTTCTCTAAAATGGCGGATCCCTCACAGAGTGATGGTCGCATAAACAGAGGCATTATAACACAAATAACATTGGAAATGTGATCTCTGTGGATGTTTCTATTAACAACGGCGAGATAGCAGTTACTGTCATTGTTTTACAAAAGGTAGCTTCACGATCCTAGAACATGTTTGTCTGTCTTCTCCTAAATTCAATTTTATTTTTATGTAATTCAAACTGGGACTATGTATAATTTCAGTCCCTCAAGATAACACCACGAGTTCAACATCTAGTTCTTCTTTGAACACTGTACTTTTTCCTTGAATTTGAATTTGAATTTCATGTCTGAGCATATTATATTCTTTTTAATGTAAAAATTGTTAAATTGGAGCAAATAAAAATGTAAAAATAAATAACGAAAAAGATTCATCAATTTTCTTTATTATTAATAGTATATAATTGTACTTATATAGTATATCTCTAACTATATAACTGGATAAGATAACGAACGAACTTAAATTAGAGCTTTTAAATTGGACAACATAAAACCTATTTCCTTGTGAAATAGTAATTCAGATTTCCTTACGCTACAGAATCATCATAACGATAAAAGAACTGTTTTTTGGATTATTTAAGAACACGGATTATGGCCTTAAAATGACTTAGAGGTGCATAACACGGTTTACATTTAGCAGAATTGAGAAATGTAGGTTAAAGTTTAAACAACCTTTTCTCTATAAATTGACAGACGTTTACTATGGTTTTTACTTTGGCTGCTCATAATATAGATTTGTATATGATATTTTTGTTTTTAGGATTTTTTTTTTTAAAGTAATTTTTTTTCTTAAAACTTATGTGGATTGTGAAGATTGAATTGCGTCAATTAATGCACATGGACAAAATCTGGGTGAAGCTATTTAGTAGCTTCATACCTTCCCCGAATCCCCATCCCTTCTTGGACGATGCTTTCCAAAACGGATATACAATGGATATATAGTGTTGATGGGTTTCCAGATTTTGGGGTTTAATTCCTATCTACTATGCATAGTCTGGAACCCTAATCGATGCTCAAATCTTTACATAAAATCAATCGCAATAAAATAAAAACTACGAATATGTGCCTACAATCCATTGCTTTTAAATGTTATTGATGAAACTTTTTACCAGACCTTTTGTAGGAAAAGCCTATTTCAATTTAAAACGTTCACAGATTCCAAAGTTTGTGTGTCTCATCAATGTGTGTATACCATTGAGATCGTGGTAGAAAAATCCATTCCATAAATCACAGAGGTCACATTCCATATAAACTTCTAATTAAATTAGCATAGATCCATCTAAAAGGAGATCTACCACGCATCGAGAAGGATCAAATATCTTAAAGTGTAAACCTTTTTTTAGAGTGGAAGTGTTGAAGAAATGTGTCATCCAATGTTTTTGGTTTTAGTTTATATCTAATTTATGTTGTTTTATATATGCAATTATAAATTATTTAAATTTAATTTAAGCAGATATTTTTTTTTAATAATATTTTATTATTTTTTATAAAGGATAGGTGTTGGGCCAGGAAAGAGCACAAAGAAAAAGAAGAAGCGCAAGTGCAAGGCAGGCAAAACAAGCGCGCGACAAGAAGGAAGAGGTAAAGGGAGGAAAGAAAGCTATGACGAAGATCAATGCGGCAAAGGAAAAGAGAATCTGCGGGCAGGTAGAGGAGTAAAGGATGACAAGCTAGAAGAGTTGACGAAAGAATGAAGGACGATTTTGTGGCTAGGTATGGTCTGTGATAAATGTAATGAAGGACGATTTTGCGACTAGTTATGGCCTGTGATAAATGTAAGGAAAGACAGTTTTGCCGCTAGTTATGGCTTGTGATAAATGTAATGAAGGACGATTCTGCGACCAGGTATGGCCTGTGATAAATGTAATGAAAGACGTTTTTGTGGCTACTTATGCCTGTAATAAATAAGTTGTACCCGATCGACCTTGCACAGTCTTGTAGAATCTGTAAATAGAAGAAACATGTTTTGTATAAGGGTTCGCTTCGTTTAGTTACTGAAGATAGGAAATAATTGAAGAAGTCTGATAGTAGAGTTATAATAATATGTTGAGTCGCAGATCTGCCGCCGTGTGCACAGACCGTTTTGTAAGAGTCAGTCTGTAGCTGAGTGTGCAGATAGTAGAGTAGAAGAGTTGATCCAGGATGTGTGCGGATTAGTAGAAGAGTAGAGTAGAAGAAGAGAAAATAAGAACAAAGAGCATGAGAGAAAGAAAGAGTCTGAGCTAAAAAGACATATCTCAAAACAGTCTGTAGTTAAGTCACAGACTGCAAGGTGCCATATATTTTCAAGCCAGATGAAGAGCACCTTGGTGGTTTTTCCCGGTTGGGTTTCCACGTTACATCTTGTGTCGAATGAATGTGCTTGTTGAATGGTTGTGATTAATTATTGGTTATGTTGCATTATTTATACTTATTGGTTAAATGAATGTCACAATATTGATAAAAGCAGTTGAATGAATGAATGACTAAAGCATCATCAAAGCATTGTGTATTATTTCCTGTTCATTTACTGTTAAGTTGCAATACAGTCGCACCATTGTCTTTTACTGTTAAGGAAGCATCTGCATCGTACAGTTGCACCACTTGTTAAGTTGTTAAGGAAAGTCTGTGTCACACTGTTTCGTCGCTATCGAGTTAGTAAAAAGACTCCAACTTTTCGACTCTGTTGAGCTCCTTGGTTGTGCGCCAAAGGACTATAATCCCTTGCTGACTGTGAAAACATGGTTATGGCAGTTACACATTAAGATATCTCGGGTGAGACTGCGCCTGCCTCATAGGTGTTGCCGACTGAGCTTGCTCTGTCAGGCCGATGTATTTGAGTGTTTTGTTGGTCTTGTGGGTTTGTTGAACCTAGGTTGCGAGAGTGGGAAAAATTTAGCCAACAAATGGTTTCGTTGTCCGGACCCATAATCATTTGAGTCGAGGGAGATGTTGTGGCATCTGACAAAGAAGGAAATCGAGGAGTGCCTGGAGTCTAAGACATTAGCATTTGCACAAGAAGAGAGCGCAAGATTGCGGTTGAGCACATAAAACTGGTTGGACCGATACCTGTACACAGATATTCACAAAATATTCTTTGCATAGTTTCCTATTGCGTTGTATGAGTGGTTGCTAAGATTGGCGACTCAGAAGAAAAACTTTCAGAGAAGGGAGGCAGTTGAGTGGAGTGCTCAGCTGATCCACGAGTTAACCAATGTAAGTAACCCCATCTCTAGAGCTATTGATTTTTTGGTTGACAGTATTTTGCAAGGGTATATTACTAAGTTTGCAGTTGAGACGATAACCTAATATAGTGAGGTTGAAAGAAATATTTTCCAAGGACCCTGCGGGAGGTACTTGTTATCTATAACTACATGGAGAAACATGCTCGTCCATGAGAAGGGCATTTTGCAGTTGAGCAGTTGAGTCGCATATCCAAAGGAAGGGATATGTCATAGACAACCTGTAAAGAAAATGGGAAATGGTGAGTTGAGATGTTCCCAGGAAGTACAGAACCTAAACTAGGAGATGGATTTTTAGGAAGTGGAAGGAGGTTTTAGTCAGGAAAGAGAAGAAAGACATTAGGAGGAAGATATAATCCTAGTTTGTTTGAAGAAAGCGAGTACGAAGTTGAGTTGCGGCCAGACGAAGGGTATAGCAATGAAGAGGAAGATTATAGCCCAATTTCTGAGGGAGCAGAAGAACTCAAAGAATCTACGGAGACACCAAAATTAGAACGTCACTACACCACACCAAGAGCATCGTCGGAGGTAAGGTCTAGAACCTCATCTCCTGAGAGGGTTGTCAATACTAGTAGTACTAGTGCTGCGACTAGTGTGCAGGGAAGTCTACCTTCATTAAATTGTTCATTAAACATCCCTGATGCCAACTCAATGGTGTTGGAATAATCAAACCATAGTTAGCTACCTTAGACATTAATTTAATTATTTTCGTCTTATTTTCCTAGTTCATGTGTCCCACCTTATGCAAGTTATCATTTACCTATCCATAGTGGTACAACTTGCCTACTTTGACTCATGTAGTGCTTGGGAAACCTCAAGGAATCAATTTTGCTTTATTCCTGGTCTCCTAGGTGCCCTTCTGCTTTTTCTGCTTTATTGCCTGCTTTTTCAGTGCTTTAAGGCAGTTGGGAAAGTTTGACTAGGTGAGGTGAACTAGTTTTGTGTCCTCTACATCCTCCACTCTTTTCTCCTTGGAAAAGCATGTATGATTTGTCATTCCATCACTCTTTAGCTTTCCTAAGCACTTTTGCCAATTCATGAGCTCCATGACTGATTTGGAAACAGGTTTTTGCACCTATGGGGGATTTGCTTAATTTTGGTAAGCCTGCTTTTGACTAGGTTCGAATTGCTTCCTCATGCATTCGAATCTCCTATGTAATTATTTAATGCAGTAGCCTATGTTATTACAGGGTTGGATATTTTACACTTATTCAATACAGTTTAGTGTTCGGCACATTATCCAGTCTCTTTTGTGAGTGATTTTGCATGTTCAATTGATAATTGTTGTGAGTAAAATTAATCTATCACTGGGTTCAATTTCCACATGGTATCAGAGCCATTGTAGATCAATTTCTCTCCTTCAAAATTGTTTTGCAGGTTCGACATCAATGACTGGGAGCCTTCTACTGACAGCCGGGACAAATTTCTAAGCTATGGATCAATCTGAGAAGATCATCTTGACTCCTTTCAATTTCTTTGAATGGAAAGCAGAGATGGAGATATTGTTGAGAGCGAAAGGCCTCTATAGGGTGACTATGGCAACAAAAGCAGAGCCCAATGCAGCTGCAGAGGAGATAAAATGGCACAACAAGAGGGATGAGGCCTATGGTCTCTTGCATCTGAGTATTTCCAGAGACCTCCTTTTCCATCTTGATGGATTGACATCACCGAATGAAGTATGGGAGAAGCTTACTGATCTTTTTGGAAAGACAGATGAGATGAGGGGACATCAAATCGAAAATGAACTGATCTCCCTGAGTCCCGATAGCTTTGAATCTCTGCAACTCTATTTCTCCAAGTTCAAAGCACTTGTTTTGCAGCTAAAACAATGTGGGATCAAAAAGAAAGATGATCAGCTGGTATTGGCCATTCTCTCAAAGCTTGGCCCTGATTATTCAGTGTTTGTTTCAACCTTCTATGCCACAAAGTTGACAGCTCGAACCTGGAAGATGGCTAGCCTTGCAGATTTCATGGAATCTCTCACACAAGAATAGGACAAGCTGGTGATGATGGGCACCATCAAACCATCCAAAGACCAAGCTCTGGTTGCTGGAGATTCGAGGGTGGATTCAAAAAGAAAAAGAAAGCTAAAAAGCCACCTTAGCAAAAGAGAGACAAGAACAAGTCTCCAGAGGAGCCACAAGGTTCCAAGAAGAACTACCAGAAGAAGAAAAACAAAGGAGAAATGAGCAAGTGCGCATATTGCAATAAGGGCAATCACACTGAAAGCTCTTGTATGAAGAAGCAAATAGACATGCTGACCCAACTCCTGGAGAAGAATGGCATCTCCCTTCCAGACAAGAAGAGAGAAGGAGGATCAAGTTCAGATGACAAAGAGAGAGTTCATGCATTGGTTGTTGGCACATCAAGCTCACCCAGTTTTATCATTGATTCTGGAGCTTCAAGACACATGGTTTCGACCAAGGAGGCATTCTCCTCACTTGAAATGTCGAAGGGACCACCTACAGTACTGGGAGATGACTCTCTCACTGAAAGTTTGGGCAAAGGGAGGATTGATCTTGATCATGGTCGGTTTAGCAATGTGTTGTATGTGCCTGGTCTTTCCTCCAACCTCTTATCAGTGTACCAGATGACTCACACTGGGTCTCCAAAGAAGGTCATATTCTCCCCTAATGAAGTTGAGATCACAGAGATCTCAAGTGGTAAAGTCATTGCAAAAGGAGTTGCAAATCATGCTCAAAAGGTATACATGTTCTCACACTTCCTACCCTACTCAAACCCCTCTGCTCTTCTGATTCATGCTAATGAAGCAAGCAATATTTGGCATGAAATATTTGGCCACCTAAATTACAAGTATCCTTCTGATCTTAGTGAAAAAGAGATGGTCATAGGGTTTCCCAAGATAAAATTTTCCAAAGGATTCTGCCAAGGTTGTATCCTAGGAAAACACCAAGAGCATAAATTTGAGAGAGCTAGTCATGAGAGAACCTCTGCACCCCTCGAGCTGATCCATACTGTGGTTGCTGGCCCATTCCCTCATATGTCCATGAGTCAGGCCAAATATGCATTGAATTTCATAGATGACTTTTCCAGGTATTGCTGGGTTTACTTCCTGAAACACAAGTCTGAAGTTTTTGGCCTCTTCAAAGTCTTTAAGGCTTTGGTTGAAAACCAGTCTGGGAGGAAACTCAAGGTCCTCAGATCTGACAATGGTGGTGAGTATGTCAAGTTTGAGTTTATTAATTATTGTGTAGATGCAGTTATTTAGATGCAGCATTCTATCCCTTACACACCACAACAAAATGGTGTTGCTGAGAGGAAGAACAGATCACTGAAGGAGATGGCAACATGCATGATGGAGGCCAAAACTTTGCCACCAAAGTACTGGGCCGAAGCTATCAACTGTGCAGCCTATATCCAGAATAGGGTGCCTCATAAACATATTTATGGTATGACTCCTTTTGAAGCATGGAGTGGGCACAAGCCAGATGTGACCCATTTCAGGATTTATGGCTCAAGGGCTTGGGCTAGAATTCCAACAGAAAAGAGAAAGGCTTTGCAGCCCCAAATCCAAGAGTGTCTATTTGTTGGATACTCTGAAGATTCAAAAGGGTACAAACTGATAAATTTGAGCACAAACAAATCCTTCATCCAAAGGTGTGTTCAGTTTCAAGAAGAACCCCTTGCAGCAGTGGAAGTTGGAGAAACCTCTTCACCACCTGAATCTCTGAAAGTAAGTGAAGAGTTTGTTGAACATGCTGATTCTGATATGTCTGATAGTGATGAGTTTATTGCAGACCCTAACATCCCTACAAGGCCAAAATGGGCAACCAAGACAGTACATGCAGCAGGAGAGCTAACTGGGGATCCCAATGACCCAAGGAGGACTAGATCTCAATTTGAGAGTGGTCTGTGCATGAAGGATCCTATGTTTGCTGAGAAATAATATTTGTTGGTGGAATCAAACCCTCAAACATATGAAGAAGTAGCAGGAGATCCAAGATGGCAAGCAGCCATGAAGGAAGAGTTCAGCTCACTCCAGAAGAGCAACACATGGGAGCTAGTGGATCTTCCCCCAGGGAGGAAGTTAGTTCAGTGTAAGTGGGTCTACAAGACCAAATTTTCTGCTGATGGTTCACCTATGAAGTACAAGGCTATATTGGTAGCCAAGTGCTATTCATAGGTTCATGGCATAGATTACAATGAGACCTTTGCACAATTGGCAAAGATGGACTCCATCAGGCTAGCCTTAGCCATTGCAGCCTCAAAGCAATGGGAGGTACATCACATGGATTTAAAGTGTGCCTTCTTGAATGGAGATATCACTGAAGAGATATATATGCAGCAGCCTCAAGGATTTGCTACTAACCCTTCTCTTGTGTGCAGGTTGAGAAAGTCATTGTATGGGCTAAAGCAAGCCCCTAGGGCTTGGTATGCCAAGATTGATAGCTTCTTGCTATCATTGAATTTTGTTTGGTGCAAATCAGATCAAAATGTCTATTTGAAGTTAATTAATGGTTCATTAATGATCATTGTGTTATATGTTGATGACCTCCTCATTACAGGAAGCTCAAAGGATGAGATTGCTTCCTTAAAGGGTGCAATGAACCAAGCCTTCTCCATGATAGATTTGGGGCTCTTAAGCCAATTTTTGGGGCTTGAGATTGCTCAAACCAAAGCTAGAATCAAGGTGCACCAGTTCAAATATGCCTTGGACTTGCTGAAAAAATTCAAAATGAAGGATTGCAAACCAAGCAAGACTCATTTCCTTTCAAGAGTGAAGCTAGAAGAAGCTGATTCTTCACCTATGGTAAACAATACACTGTATAGGCAATTGATTGGATGTTTTTTGTATCTTACAAATACTAGACCTGATCTTTCTTATGCAGTAAGTGTGGCTTCTAGATACATGGATCAGCCTCATGAGATCCATTGGAAAGCAGCCAAAAGGATTATTAACTTTGTTCAGGGAACAAGGACACATGGGATCTTCTATAAAGCAAAATCTGATCTTGATTTGATTGGATTTACTGATAGTGATTGGGCAGGTGATAGCACAGAAAAAAAGTCCACATCAGGATATGTGTTCATGCTTGCAGAAGGGCCAATCAGCTGGTCAAGCAAGAAACAGAGTGCCATTGCACTCTCATCTACAGAAGCAGAGTACAGAGGAGTTGTTAATGCAACAACTCAATGTTTATGGTTGCAGGGTTTACTTGGAGAGTGTGGTTTCGAATCAGAGTACTCAACTACCATCTACTGTGATAACCAGAGTACCATTCGAATCTGCAAAGATCCAGTTCAGAAGTAGAGAACCAAACACATTGAGATCCATATGCACTACATCAGAGAGCTTGTGCATGATGGCACCATTCACCTACTCTTCTATTCATCTTCAGAACAAGTAGCTGATATCTTCACCAAAGAATTTTGTGAGAAGACCTTCAGCAATCTCAAATCACTGTTGGGGATTGTTGATCATGCTGTGAAGCATGAGTGAAGACAAGCTTTCCAAATTTTGTTTTACAGTCCATGTTTAAGGGAGGATTTTCCCATGTGGTTTTTGCCTCTTTCCTTGTTTAAATGGATATGCAGTATGTAAAGGGTGACTAAGCCTTGTTTCTAGGCCCTATAATTTTCTGATATATTACTCATAAGTTAGGATTAAGGGGGGGTTTTAGAATAATCAACCCATAGTTAGCTACCTTAGACATTAATTTAATTATTTTTGTCTTATTTGCCTAGTTCATGTGTCCCACCTTATGCAAGTTGTCATTTACCTATCCATAGTGGTCCAACTTGCCTAATTTGACTCATGTAGTACTTGGGAAACCTCAAGGAATCAATTTTGCTTTATTCTTGGTCTCCTAGGTGCCCTTCTGCTTTTTCTGCTTTATTGCCTGCTTTTTCAGTGCTTTAAGGCAATTGGGAAAGTTTGACTAGGTGAGGTGAACTAGTTTTTTGTCCTCTACATCCTCCACTCTTTTCTCCTTGGAAAAGCATGTATGAGTTGTCATTCCATCACTCTTTAGCTTTCCTAAGCACGTTTTCCAATTCGTGAGATCCATGACTGATTTAGAAACAACTTTTTGCACCTATGGGGGATTTGCTTAATTTTGGTAAGCCTGATTTTGACTAGATTTGAATTGCCTCCTCATGCATTCGAATATCCTATGTAATTATTTAATGCAGCAGCCTATGTTATTACAGGTTTGTCTATTGTACACTTATTCAATATAGTTTAGTGTTCAGCTCATTATTCAGTCTCTTTTGTGAGTGATTTTGCATGTTCAATTGATAATTGTTGTGAGTAAAATTAATCTATCACTGGGTTCAATTTCTACAAATGGCTGGGGAAGATATTAGTTTACCTACATTCAATGGGAATGGAGCAAAAGATCCAGAGCAACATTGGTTCCTTTGCGAAGCTGTTTGGATGTTTCGTCAAGTTCACAATGCAGACATAAGGAAAGCAGAGATGATCATGACTCTGTGGGGTCATGCACTGTAATGGTTTATGAATTTTTCTATAGTACCAGCAGGAAACCCATAGAAGACCTTGGATGAGATCCAACTCGTGATGATTTGTGAGTTTAGAAAACCTAAATCTGAGTCATAGTGTATCACAAAGATCAAGGAGATAAAGCAGTTATCAACGGAATCCATATGGGATTTCGATCAGCGATTTAAAAATTTGATGGCCAAATTTAGTTTCTAAATGTCGAATGTACAACATAAAGAGTGGTTTATTGTTGCGCTATTACCACATATCCGAGGGCCATTGATGCAATAGAATATTGTGTCGCAGATGAAAGCGCTAGAAATAGAAATGCGAGATGGAATCCTCACCGATCGGAGATGGTGGTGGAGGGATGATGCAGATTTAGTCGCATTTGGCTAATATGACGATACAGCTTCAAGACATCAAGAAGGGAAAATAATCCCAAGAGGATTTGTGGTGCACAATATGTAGAACAGATGGACACACCAAGAATAATTGTCCGTCGTACATGAACTATAACTCATCAGGTGCGCCTAATCCATTGAAAAATCAATGATTACCTTGGTTCTGAATATGCCAGACTAGAAGGCATCACGATGAGGACTGTTTATACTTGCAGAACATTGTAAGTACCTCAGCTATAATTTTCTGTAAATTCCCTAAATCAGTAGGACACGATGAGAAGGATTGCCGAGCATACTAGCTCTTGAAGAAGAATACAATCGACACCTACTTAATGAATAACAATGGGAAGATTCGGGCTGAACAAGCGCAAGCACACTACTAGCTTGCACATTTCCCACAAAATCAATATCAAAATCAGTATCAGCCTCAGTACCCTTCGTATTAGTATCCATCGCAGCAACCACATGCTCAGGGAAGGGGGGGTGGAAACTTCAGAGGAGGAGGATTTGGCAGAGGAAGAGGTCAAGTTGTATGCTATAATTGTGGCCAGCCGAGACATTATTCTAGAGATTTCCAGGATCTTGCAATGACGTGTTCATATTGCAAAGCGCAGGACCATAATGTCGAACAATGTCCCTAATTGATTGCAAAATGGCAAGCTTGGGCCGCTGGAGTTCCCAAAACCGTGCAGAATCCAAATCCAAATCCAAATCCTAACATAAATGTTCAAATGATTGCTACTGAGCCAAGAGAACCAAGTGTTCCTGTCATAATATGAGGAGGTGCTATGACTAGATCTGATGAGAATATACTGCAAGAACTACCACAGGTGCGACCCGCGGTGCAGAACAAAGTACCATTCAACCTTAAAAAACATAAGCAAGTATTCTTGGACTTATTCTTGTATATCCAGAACAACTGTTGAACTCAGCTGAAGTTAAGGAGATGCAAAGAGCATGGGAAATCCGCGCTTGGACTAGTCCCCTGTCTAGTTGAGGCTTGCAAATCAGGCAAAGGTCCTATCGATTGGTAGGTTAAGTCAAGTATCTATCGACATTGAGGGGTTGCGCACATTTGCAGATTTTGAAGTTATCAACATTGTTGACGATACGATCCCATATCCTGCACTTCTAGGGATATATTGGGGAATAGGAAATCAGATGACCATAAATTTTAAGAAAAGGATCCTCTCATTTGAGGATGACGAGATGAGGCTAATGTCACCCTTTGATCCACTGGAAGGACAATGATATGTCGAACCAGTCTATAGTGAAGGACAAGGTTATTATCTAGACCATATCTATAATGTCAGTGCCTTAAAAGATGATTACATCGATCCCACAGCAGATGGGAACCTGAGTTGGAGGAGTACTAGCTCATGCACATCAGATTCAAGAGAAGCATTGGAGAATTGGAAAAAAAGACTGCATGAGGTCTCTATGAGGAGATGCGCCAGGATTACCGGGTCTGTGCGATGAGTGGAGAATTAGTTGAGGGAGCTACCCACATATGAGGGTTTACCTAACCTTGCGACCTTTCTAAGTGAGTTTGAAGGACTGGTAACATAATCGCTGTGCTTGTCTATGTTAGACTATATGTTGAAGGCTACGCCTGCTAGATGGTGGGGTACGCATAAGCGGTCTATCTGAATGGACACAATGCAAAATATTGTTGGAAGTCATATTTGAAGAAGAAGTCACAACTGTGAGTCAAAAGTACACATGGTTCTCGAACCCTATTGAACATCTCAATCAGTGTCGCATGACATTTGCAGAATACCTGCGACAAGAATGGGTCCATCACTTCATACACACATTCAAAATGACACCCAGGAGCTGGTATACATGCATGGACTTGCGACAAGGAACTCAGGATTTGTACGAGGTGGTTAAAAAATTTGTGCACACAAGTTTTCATTTGCTGATGAGAAGCCAATAGTTGATGCCGCGCTTCAAACAATCAAGGAGAAGATATTTGTTGAAATCCCTATCGAAGTGAAAATTCCCACAAGTGTAGCTCAGTTGTCCAGCAATGGATGGCTTGTTACAATCTGGCTAGAGACCCAGATGATGATCCTACCAACATTAACATACCAGAATCAGAGGGTATGTGCAAGGTGGATGGAAGTGGTATTTCGAGCGAACAGTTCCTCAAGCCGCTAAAAATCAAGAAAGTTAACATTGGTTCGCTGAAAAACCCGAAGCTCGCCAATATACGAGATTATTAGGATGATGAGACAGTCACAAAGATCATATAATTGCTGCATGAATTCTAGGACCTATTCCCTACCAACTTCTCAGAGATGAAGGGAATAGTAGGAGATCCGGGGGAGATGAAAAAGCCCTTAAAACTAGATGCAAAACTAGTGAAGAAATGACCTTATAGGTTGAATCCAAGGTATAGAGAGAAGGTGAAAGCTAATTTGGATCGAATGATTGATGCATGAATCATTGAACCTGTTGAAGAATCAAAATGGATCAGTCCTATAGTGATTCAGGATAAGAAGACAACATGTGAATTACGGACTTGCGTTGACCTAAGGAAGCTGAATGATGCATTCCTGCACGATCCATTCCCAACACCATTCACAGATGAAGTACTTGAAAGTGTTGGAGGACAGGAGATGTATTCATTCATGGACATATTTTTTGGCTATCATCAGTTTAGAATAGCGAAGGAGGATCGACACAAAATGACCTTCGTCATAGAATGGGGATGATATAAGTATACGATAATTCCCTTTGGACTCAAGATTGCTCCTGCTATTTTTTCTCGAATAGTAGTCTCTACTTTCAAATATTTTATACATAAATTTCTTGAAGTCTACTTTTATGATTGGCCTATGTTTGGTCTAGTAAGAGACCATATTAAGAGTATGCGCATGATGCTGGAACGCTGTCGCCAGTACCAGATCACGTTAAATTAAAAGAAATGTGTTTTTTGAACACCATTTGGTGTATTGTTAGGACATGTCGTGTGTCGCGATGGAATTTTGGTCGACCTAGAGAAAGTTGCGATTATCCTTGACTTACCACCGCCTACATCAGTCAAGCAACTCAGACCAGTGCTAGGACACACAGGATATAACTGGAAATTTATCAAAGGATATGCAGAGATAACTGCACCTATCGTGAAACTTTTGAAAATAGATGCAAAGTTCTAGTGGACAGAATCTTGTCAGGAAATATTAGACAAGCTAAAGAGAAAGATGGCCACTGCGCCAATACTGGTATTTCCCGACTGGAAGAAGCAATTCCATGTTGACACCGATGTGTTGTCTGTCGCGCTTGGCATAGTCCTTATGCAACCGAGTGAGGGCGTGCTTAACCACCCTATTGATTTTGCCAGTAGAAAACTGTTAATGACAGAAAAAAAAACTACACGATGACAGAGAGAGAGGGAATCTCCATGGTATATGTGCTGCAGAAGTTCTGACACTACTTGTTGGGCAGACATTTTAAAATGTACACTGATCAGTCGGCATTAAAATACCTAGTCAACAAGCCAGTGTTTGGGGGGAATATCTATCGATGGCTCCTTATGTTTCAAGAATTTGACTTTGAGGTCATTGTTAAACCTGGTCGACTGAATGTGGGGCCTGATCACCTATCGATGATAGAAAGTGGTGAAGAACCAACAAGCCTGGAGGATAACTTGCTCGATGTGCAATTTTTTGCAATCACCATGGTTGATAAAACATTTGAGGCTACCATTCACCTTTTGAGTACAGGTTATGCGGCTGAAGGGTTCACCACTTCATAGAATAAACAGTTGGCCGTCAAAGTCGTTACTTATACGTTGATTGCGGGACAACTATACAAGATGGGCCTTGATGAAATATTGCGTCAATGTGTCTTCGACCACAGACGATAGTAGATAATGAGTGAAGCACATGCCGGTGTCACGGGAGGACACTATGCTGGAAAGGAAACCGTGCACAAGATATTGCAAGCTGGATTATGGTGGCTAACAATACATATGGATACTAAGATCTTTTGCTGACACTGCGATGTTTTCTAGAGGACAGGAAAACTGTTGCGACGTGACAAGATGCTACTAGCATTGCAGATAGCCCTTCAAGCATTTGATAAGTGGGTCGTTGAATTTTTTGGGCCTCTGAGTCCACCAGGAAAATGGACTGGTGCACGTTATATTATCACAGTGACAGACTACTTAACCAGATGGGATGAAGCCGCACCTGTTAAATATTGTATTGCTGCGACTACGTTAAATTTTTTATTTGAAAATGTGGTGACCAGATACGGCTGCCCAAAAATTATTCTAAGTGATTAAGGTACTCATTTTGTTAACAAAATGATTGATGAGCTTATTACAGAGCTCTAGATTCAGCATAGGAAAATGACACCCTATCATCCTTAGGCGAATAGAACGGTTGAAGCATTCAATAAGAATATGGAGAATGCATTAACTAAAGTATGCAATGCGCACAGAGATGATTGGGATCATAAAGTTTCAGCTGTGCTATGGGCGTACCACACAACTTGCAAGAGAATGACAGGACACACTCCATTTAGACTGGTGTATGGACAAGAATTTGTTGTGCCGATGGAATATATTGTGTTGAGCTTAAGTATTGCTGCGCTAAATGAAATGACAGATGTTGATGCTGTCAAGAAAAGACTGTCGCATCTTGCTCAAATAGAGGAAGAACGATTTGTTGCAGGATTTCATCAAAACATAGAGAAGCAAAGCCAGAAAGCATGACATGATTGCCATATTATAACTAAGCATTTCGAAGTTGGAGGACTTGTTTTGTTGTACGACAATAAGTTTTTCAACAATCCAGGAAAATTGAAGACGCATTGGCTAGGGCCATATGTGGTCGCACACATCACTGACGTAGACGCAGTGAAATTGCACAAATTGGATGGGACACCGGTCACAGGAATGATAAATGACAACCAGTTGAAGCCTTACCATGATGGTTGTGGCATATAAAAGAGATAGAAAAAAAAACGAAAGAAAAAAGGAAATTGTTCTGTCGCACGTCCGTGACATAAGTATGCAAATCCCAAAATAAAGGTAGAGTGGACAGCTAGACGCCATTAAGGCACAGATACCTGAAAAGATTTAGGCTGTTATGATAGCAAAGCATCATTAATTTGATAAGTCTAAGGAAAAGTGGTAGCTTGATTTTTGGTCCCATCCGTCATCCTCGCCATAGCTGTCCTGACAGGTACAGATCATCGATAAAGCATGCGAGTTAATTTTTAAATGGGTTGAAAGGGAATCCCATGTGATCGACAAGACATCGATCTTCCATCAAATGATTACATGCGGGACAAGCACACACTTATAAATATAAGGCTTCATTGTCAAGGTTCATTTTTATGTGCAAGAGAGAAAGAGCGAACCAGAGTCTATAATTGTGAGAGCCGAAGCTAATGCTCATTTCCATTTCCAGCACTAGGGAGAAGTCTAACATTACCATTGCCTCACCTTTCCCGATAGTTGAAGATATTACATCACCAAATACACAAAAAGTATAGAAAGAACCAGAAACGATGGTGCACCCACCTCCCTAGACAGTTCCTGTTCCTAGTTCGGCCTCTGGTTCGGCCCTTGCATCGACCCTGGTTCAGAATCCACCCGTTAATGTACCAGCTGTAGTTCTGTGAAAGTTTGAGTCGACGACTGAAATCCCAGGCACATCACGACCCTAGTTAAGGATGCCAAAGGAAAAGGCTAACGTGAAGCACAAGGCCACCGAGGACACACCAGCTTCGCTATAGTGAACGGAAGCAGAACCTACCACTATAGAAGAGTGGAACCTAATATCACCATATGTTCAACCAAGGAGGCTGAAGGTGTCACAAGTGAATCTTATGACATGAGCGCGCTCCACTTTGGTTGCACCCTAGATCCTTGCTGGAGTGCCGCTTCTAATGAACATTTTTTTGAAGCTGGTGAAACTCAAATTTGAAGACAATGATACCCGCAAGTAGGAGGATCTAGAATGAAACAAGTAAATGAACACTCTTCCAGTGGTGCCACCCGCGCCCCAACATGTAGTGCCGATGGAGTGGGCTCGAGGTGTAGAAAGTGTAGGCCTACTTAACCTGCTTCTCATGCCACATTTTGGTCGAAGTACACAGGTGAGCACATATGTGCAAAAACTCTTGGTTTGCTTCCATGGAGGCTATTTATGTCTTGACAGACCATACTCTGTTGATGTCGACCTCATTTCGTCGATAATGGGTCTCCCGCATCAAGGACATGAACCTGCACCATATCACGCATGAACGTGGATGCAACAAAGATGAGGGAAAAATATGATCTCGTGCACCCCAATAGAGGATTCTTGATTTCCTCTATCACTGACAACATAGTGTGGTTTGTCATGAAGATATTATCTTGCAAGTTGTTGTGCAAGATGCGGCCCACTAAGTGCACTGCAAGAACTAGTGGAACAATGTGCAGCAGGAGTGCTGTTCAATTGCTAGTAGTATTTACTAAGAGAAGAAGTGCGACACCGACATATACTGGAAGTTGGGACAGTCCAAAAGTATGTGTTGTTCATAAATTTCTAGGTCGGTGTCCACCATATCATCCTGCAGCCATGGCAGGACCCAGAGAAACAAGCCCACTCGGCCCATTTTATGATTAAGGACTAGGATGTGGAAGCGGTCATCCAGGACTGGCCCGAGGAGTAGCGCGTTCCCGTCGATGAAGAGATGGACCAAGGGAATGGCCAAGATAATAAAGAAGGAAATGATGGGGGCGACGTGCAAGGAAACCAGTCGCTGAGTTCAGATGATGACGACAGTGATCGAGGCTCTGATCAGGATGATTCAGAAGAAACACCCACTGACTAGGATGTGA
This sequence comes from Pseudotsuga menziesii, assembly GCA_001517045.1. NCBI lineage: Eukaryota > Viridiplantae > Streptophyta > Pinopsida > Pinales > Pinaceae > Pseudotsuga > Pseudotsuga menziesii. The sequence continues at coordinate 340,534 of LPNX010457396.1, read as the reverse complement.
AGACTTAGAAGAAGGCCTAGGAAGAGGAACATGACAAAGAGCAGCCTCAACCGCAGCAAAAGAAGCGAAAAGTTGATAAAAAGGATAATACTGTTAGCTTAGGTGAGGAAAACATTACCCTGCTCGCAGACATTGTCGCAGACATAACAAAGACCAGTCTTAAGGGTCTAACTAAACAACAACTGCAATTGTCCAACAAAATTGTCACGCATGTCAATAATCTCACTGAGGCTATCAATGAAGTAAAGAGCACAATCGAAGATGAGAAATACAACATTGATCCTAGTGATACATTAACTGCGCCACTGCTATTACTGCCGCTCAAGATAAAATTAAAAGTGCAAGCATTGGAAACATGGATATAGAGTATGATGATGTTATCTAAGCAATGGGGACACTATCACTAGAGTTTTCTAAACTGGCAATGGAAAAAGTATATGTTGTTCAACATATGGCCGCAACAAATATTAGGATAAGAGAAAATGTTGTTGCTTATCAGGCTAAGAAGGAAATAAGGAAGGAGAAAGAGCAAAAATTCCTTCTTTGGAAGAAGGAGGACGAGATCAAAGTGCACGAACAAGGCATGTTTGCACTGGAGAAATCCATATGTTGCGCAGTTGTGGCGTATCCCATGGAATAAGAGCAAGAGGAAGAATATCCAATCACCAAGGTAGGGCGGCTATCTAGGATTGCGATGGATCTCAGAAAACAAGTGGAAGAGCTTCAAGCACAGCAACAATCAAGCAAACCTCATGAAGTGCTCGAAGAGCATAGGAAAACAACATTTGAGACTGTTGAGAGAATTAAGTAGGGAGAAAAACTATGCACGGAAGAAATCGACACACTATCTAAGGTGTGGGAATTGCTCCTTGAAGATGAAGCCATGGAGAAAATCAAGGAGGATGTGTGATAAGAAGACTTAAAGCTAATCGCGGTTAAGGAAAAAATGAAGAAGCTGCCGATCAAAGAGAATATTGCAAAGGTAGTTGAGTTGAAGCAACTACAACAGCAAGTCAAAAATATCTGCGACCAAGAGAAACAAAGAAATAAAGAAGTTACGACACATCAAACAGAGGTTGAACGAGTTACAGGGCTCCTTTAGCTTGTACAACAAAAGATCCATCTTATAAATTAGTCACTGGAAGAAGAACCGTCAGAAAATATCAATTCTTACCGTGTCGAACAATTGGCAAAGAAAGCAAAGGAAGTATGAAAAGAGGTTTCCCGAGTAGAGGGAATTCTAAAAGAATTTTGGGACAAGGTTGGTCCTATGGTGCAACCAGCAGTAGAATGATGAAACCAGCTTAGTGACTCGGGACGAGCCACATGTGAGTGTTGGGGACTTGTTGGGCTAGGAAAGAGCACAAAGAAGAAGCAGAAGTGCAAGCGCAAGGCATGAAAAACAAGCATGCAACAAGAAGGAAAAGGTGAAGGGAGGAAAGAAAGCTGTGATGAGGATTAGTGTGACGAAGGAAAAGAGAATCTGTGGGTAGGTAGAAGAGTAAAGGTTGGGAAGGGACAAGTCAGGAAGACTGCAGGTGCTCAAGTTGACGAAAGAATGAAGGACAATTTTGTGGCTAGGTATGGCCTATGATAAACATAATAAAGGACCATTTTGAGGCTAGTTATGGTTTGTGATAAATGTAATGAAGGATGATTTTGTGGCTAGTTATGGTCTATGATAAATGTAATGAAGGACGATTTTGCAGCTAGGTATGGCCTGTGATAAAAGTAATGAAGGATGATTTTGCGGCTAGGTATGGCATGTGATAAATGTAAAGAAAGACATTTTTGTGGCTACTTATGACTGTAATAAATAAGTTGTACCTGGTCAACCCTTCGACTTCTTGTAGAATCTGTAAATAGAAGAAACTTGTTTTGTATAAGGGTTTGTTTCGTTTAGTTGCCGAAGATAGGAAATAATTGAAGAAGTCTGATAGTAGAGTTATAGTAGGTTGTTGAGCCATGGATCTACATCTATGTGTGTAGACCATTTTGCAAGATTCATTCTGCAGCTGAGTACGCATATAGTAGAGTAGAAGAGTCAATACAGGATGTGTGTGGATCAGTAGAAGAGTAGAGTAGAAGAAGAGAAAATAAGAATAAAGAGCATGAGAGCAAGAAAGAGTTCGAGCTAAAAAGAAATATCTCAAAACAGTCTGTAGTCAAGTCATAGACTGCAAGGTGCCATATATTTCTCATGCCAGATGAAGAGCAGCTTGGTGGTTTTTCTCAGTTGGGTTTCCACGTTACATCTTGTGTCAAATGAATGTGCTTGTTGAAAGGTTGTGATTAGTTATTGGTTATGTTGCATTATTTATACTTATTGGTTAAATGAATGTCGCAATATTGATAAAATCAGTTGAATGAATGAATGAATAAAGCATCGTCGTAGCATTGTGTATTATTTCCTGTTCATTTACTATTAAGTTGCAATACAGTCATTCCACTGTCTTTTATTGTTAAGGAAGCATCTGCATCGCACAGTTGTGCCAGTTGTTAAGTTGTTAAGGGAAATTCTGTGTCACATGATTGGTTGTGCGACATTGTTTCACCGTTGTTGAGTTAGTAAAAGGACTCCAAACTTCTGACTTTATCGAGCTCCTTGGCTGTGCGCTAGGGGACTGTAATCCCTCGCTGACTATGAAAACATGGTTATGGCAGTTACACATTAAGATATCTCAGGTGATACTGCACCTGCCTCGTAGGTGAGACTGCGCCTGCCACGCAGGTGTTGTCGACTGAGCTTGCTTTATCGGGCCGATGTATTTGGGTGTTTTGTTAGCCTTGTGGGTTTGTTGCACCTAGGTTGCGAGAGTGGGGAAAAGTTAGCCAACAATAGGTGTTAAATCTAGGATGAGCACGGAAGGAGTTATACATCTTTACCATACTAGGCTAAAGAATGCACCTCTTAGATGCAATTACTCAACTTAAGTAGGTTTTCCTGTTCACATTGAGTTCCTCCTCTCTATATTAATTATGTTCTATTGTGTTCATGTTGGTTTATGGAAGCGCTTTTGATATGTTGTCTGGTTGTACTTGATATTATTGTGTCTCTTTTCTTGGGATTTATTTTGTTTGTTTGTTATGTTCTATGAAATCGATAGAGGTTGGAGGTTGACTTGAATTTGGATATATTTTTTTTGGAATGGATAGTGGACCTTCATTTGGATCATTATGTGTTTAATGGCCTAGTATGATAGAAGAAAATTGTATTTAGAGTTGAAATTTGGATAAAACCTCGCCATCTTTGACACATGTAATATCTATGATTCATCCAATATCTATGTTTATTTTTCAGGAAATGAAAAGAAAGAGATAGAAAATCCTAGTCACATTGGATGGGAGATGAAAATTATAGCTCATAGCCAACCAGTTGTTGTTAGCTTTCCTTCCATTCCATAGGTAATTATTCGAACAACTTATTGGGCTCATCATATATCTCTGCGTTGAAGAGGATAATGGCCATGAAATATTCAGGTAGAGAAGTACACATTTTTCTTCACATTTGAGAGTTAAAGGAAGCTACTATGAATCTTACCTACTTCATTTTATATAGCAAGTTGTATTAAAATCTCTCTAGTATGGTTCCTTTTTTATGTATAAAGGTGTCTCTATTCACTTACATGGATTTCTTTTTTCCCTTTTCCCATGTTTTAGGTATACCATACATTATAATGTACAAAGTCCAATTGCATGATCATGTGCAGAATGCATCTATACTTTACTCTCTTGTAGTTGGCCAAGAAACCTCTATTACTTTGAGGGGCCATGATTTGACCATTCCTGGCACAAAGCAAGCTTCATAACTATAGTTGTGATGGATAGAAATCACATTGACTAGTTATAATTGTATGTTTTGTGAAGGAAAGTATACCTCTATTTTTGTTCTTCCTGAAGAGAAAACTTCCATGAGCTACTCAGAAAGCATGATGACTGATCACAAGGTGCATACATTAACATTTTTAAGGGGGTAACCTAACATTTTGAGCCATTGTTTGTTTTGTAGAGGTAGATTGATCTTGATTAATATCTTTCAACCATGTAGTTTTTTTCTTGGGAATTATTTTTAGGTGTGCACTTAATATGATGTTACTATGTAACTACTCTAACAGTGTTCATGTATGTGGTATTGTAGGTGGAGGATGGTTTCAAGTGAAATTTATTTCTTGTTTTTTTGTGGACCGTACCATCTATAGAGAGCTGCAAAAACTTGAGCCTAAGATTGAAAATGAATTATAGAATTACAAAACATGTTTCCCAAAAGTTGAGCATTCAAAAACTACATTTGTAGGGTTGCAGTTAAATTACAAACAATTTCTTAAATTAGTTAGGATGGATCTTTAACAAGAGTACTGGGTGACAAGTGGAGCTAATGAACCTTATTTTCTTTAATTTCCATCTATTTGCTTCTAGTTTCTTTTCATATGTGTTGTAGAAAAATACATGTACGCACTCTTCTGAAAAATGAATAATGGGTAGGAAGCTTCAACTCAGAAGTCATCCAAAAGCTTGCTTGAAAGTATTTTATTGCACATGGAAGTGAAGAGAAGTTGTAAGCAGGAGATGGATTTGCTACTCAGTTATTCTCCCTATTCAAAAAGTATTTATTTCCAAATGAAATATTTCATTTTCCTTCTCAATTTGACAGGTCCAGGTGGCCTTACACCATTGAATTTAGTAGCCAATATATAGAATTGTGAGGACTCAGTGGATGCATTGACAAGTGATTTGTAAGTGGCACTATTGAACATTGACTTTAAGGATTAAAAAAACTCATTAACTACTTCTTTCTGATAGCAAAAGTATCATATTTCTATATCTTTTGTCTTATAGCAATAGATGTTAGCAACTGCAGGGACATTTCCACCTCGTAGATCTTGTTATCTGTCCTATTCACAATATTTCTGGTTTGATGATATAAAATTATTAGAAAAGACATTTTTTATTATCAAAGTAATGCTCATAGATAATATAAAGGAGTAATTTGATGTGATACGTAAATGTGTAGTATTAAGAATATGATATGCATGCATTCAGTATCAGTTTTGATATATGTTATGTGTAGAGGAGAATGAAAACATTGTTACTGTAGTATGTTGGATCTAACCAATTGCATATTTTCATATTAATCGTTTATCACATATAAACTGGGAAAAAACATGTTTGAGACACCAGTGAAGTTAAATATTTAGTGAGTAGATGACAAATTTGGATAATTCCTTTTAAAGATGAGGAAACCTCTGTTATTGGTGTTGTCATTATTGATTTACGTTTACGTTTGGGACTCCGTAGTTGATCCCATATTTAGGAAAAAGGATATCTCAATGGAATGTGAGGCTATGTTATTTTATAAATAGTAAACTAAGGAAAAAATGATTTAATATTTCACCAAGTCCGCTCAGATTTTTGATTAGTTTGTTTTAATTATTGTTTTGTGTATCACAAGTTTCCAGGTTTGGCTCAATATAAGCCTATCATCTCTGTTGAAATTTTTCTAAAGTTTCTATATTTCTATTGCTTCTTGAATGTGCCTTTCATTGTAATTTTATTCAATTGCAATGAATTTTGCATCCTCTATGCATATGTGATGATTGATTTTCCAAGAATGTTCTGCAATTGCTGACTTTTTATTCTTTCATGCCTTATGTCAGCACACTTCTCTTTAATTCTTATTTTTATTGCACTTTTGGTTCCTGTGATGTATATTTCACCACACGAGCAAGGAATCAAGCAGATACCCTTTTTTAACCTAGGATGGATGGGATCCTCTAATTTATCAAGAAAAATTATCAAGGAATTCAAAGGGGAGAAGGCATTTTTGATTTTCTTCTGTTTGAGGATTTTTGCTATTTTATCAGTTGTACCTTGAATGAAAGGGATGAATTCCTTTCTTGTGTGATCCCCTAAGTTCTTAACCATCAGTTTTTGTGCTTTTAAGAAATCTCTCTTTATGTATTTTTGTTCATAACCATTCTCTTGTAATACACTCGAGAGATGTAATGACTCTTCCTTAAGATGCTCCCTATCAAAAAAATCTTACTGCTCTTGTAGTAAGAGTGTTAAGGATGCCAATCTTTTGTGATGGGTGACGATGAGATTTAGCGTGTAAGTATCTATTAGTATGGGTTTTCTTCCGGTATACTTGGTATGAAAGAGATCCATTTTCCTTTTTTTGTTATCAAGACATCAAAGAAGGGAAAGGAAGTCTGTTGTTCTCCTAAATCTCCATAGTGAACTTAATGTGATTTGAGTAATTATTTAAGTGTACCATAAACTTGTGTAGACTTTATTTCCTCTTCATGGTTCCATATCTAACTGAGGTGAGGACATAGTTTATAGTGGTGGTGGCAGGATTCGATCTCGCAACCACGAGCTTGTCTAGTCTCATTGTTGCTAATTTCCCATTGTAAAAAATAAATTATTCACTCACGAGTTAAAATCACTTTACCATTTGGACATGATATGAGAATATAGAATGAGAATGAAAGTGCCCATTAAGAACTGAGTGAGTTTTAGTTACTCCTTATAGTACCTGGTATCTAGTTTTAGTAATTTGATTTGATTTTCAAGGCCACCAGTAATGTGGGTTCAAGTTACTTGATACTTCTTTTACAATGTTGACTTGAGTATACAAAGGTTAAGTTTTTATTATTATTATCAATGAGATGGTTATGTTATATTAGCATTGGCTATGTATTCCTATTGTTGGTATAGAAGGAATACAAACTAATATAGTTTAACACATGAATTATTGCTTAAAAAATGAGGTTGATTTGATTATGATCTCTTTGCAATTGAGATATTAAAAAAAAATGCGAACAAAATTTTAAGATTCAACATTTTGCAAAATAAATAAAATAATATGATTTGTTGATAATGGTTTTCATAATTATAATTTACTAAAATAATTAATATATTATTATAGAGATTAAAATATTAAGACATAATCATGCTAACTACATGAAAATGGGATGGGATAAAATGGGATCGTAGAGAGAATGATTATCAATGGGATAGCTATGTATTCCTATTGTGGGCATAGAAATAAGCAAAGAAAAAATATCTCAACACATGAATCAACTCAATTTGAAGATTTTCCAAATCTCTTTGTAATTGAAAATATTAAGAAAATAAATGCAAATAAAATTTCAAGATTCAACATTTTGTAAAAGAAATAAAATAATATAACTTTATTGATAATGGTTTGTATAGTTATAATGTCTTAAGATTCAATATTTTGTAAAAGAAATAAAATAAAATAATTTTATTGATAATGGTTTGTATAGTTATAATTTATTAAAATAATTAACATATTATTGTAGTGATAAAAAAGTAAGAGATAATTGTATAGATAAGATATATAACGTAACATGACACCAACAAATGAAAAGAAGGAAAATTTGAAATATGTGATTTAAAAATGAAAATAAACAATCATTATATAGGTTTATGGTACAACATGAATGGGCCTAACCGTTTTATGTTTCCACCTAGGAGGCCACATGTTCAAATATGGAGGGGGTAGGGTATGTACACCTTCATATATAAAGGGTCCCTTGTACCATAAATAAAGGGGTCTCGTACACCAATATGGTGTATGTCTAGGATGAACCATAAAAATATATTATTATTATTATTATTAGATAATAAGATTGGGAGCTCTATGGAAAACCTAACTTTTGAAGTGTGATTCGAGTCTAGTTACATCAAAGGAGTTGGGAGGAGGCTCTGCCCCTCCCCTAGAATTCAAGGATTTCAAGAAGCTTGTAGGGGATCAAGGGAAGAAACCGACTAAAGAAAATTAGTGAAAATTCATGAAGAGGGTAGAAGAAATTCTTGAATTGGTCTTGCCCCTTGTAACACCAAGGAAATTTGTGCTCACAATGGAATAAATATCCCTAGCTGGAAAGTTCATGGGTCTATATCCATTACTTAAGTTGATGGAAGTTTGGATCTAGAATAAATAGCTCCCCCTCCTCTCTTCTAGGGTTGCATCCTACTCTATAGGTAAGGGTTTTTTAATTTGTCAGTTTGAAAACAAGTAGATGGGAATGCCTTGTATGTTAATCCCCACACATATGTAAAATGTTTTAATTGTTTATTGTTGTGTCAATAGGTATCAAGACAAGGGTATTTAAGGACCAAGAGACATTATAGTTTTTGTAAATAATTAATTAATAAAAACAATTGGCACAATGGGGACCACTAAAAGAGTCTGGGAGGTCTAGATCCACAATGTGAGGAGGAATGGGGACATTCCTAGAAATTTAGAACTTGTTTGACTAAGTTTATTTATCTTATTCTGTAATTATTCTTTGATGACTTTATTAGTTGATGGTCACGCAAACATTATACAATAGACACAACTTCTGATTATTGTGGCCTTTGGAGTTATTTCACACCTTATGCTTGGCTTGATGGGTTCCACTTGAGAAATGTGCCCCTTTAGTGGTTTTATAACTCCTTTTTGATAGGTTACACTCGGTTTTGTAACCCCCACTTGTACAAAGGCCTTCATTGACTATTTTTAGCCAATGCACGTGAAAAGTGTAGCTCCTTAATTATGACTCCTTTTGTTATTTTGGGAAGCTATCTTATCTTGTGTAATTCCTCCTCTCACTGATTCAATTTCCTCTGCATGAATGAAGTGTCCCCAAATGAATTCGGGTTGGCTTGGGTGGCTTGGGGTCACTCTCCTAGAAATTCAAGTCACTTGTGTATAATTGGAGTTAGCTTCTTGTCATTGATTTAACCCCCTTTAGTGAACTCAAGTTGGATTACCTTGGTCCTAATTGACCTCCTTGGGTTCAAATTTCCCCCTTTGGTTTATAAAACCATGTTTGAACTCCTTGGGAAGGGGATGGATGCTAATTTGTGGAGTTTGGATGTAATCCCTTCCATTCATGGTGAGAGCTTAGTAGCTAGTGATCGGCTTGTAAATCCATGTATGCTCTACTATGTGCTTGAAGCAACTATGCATATAAGACACTATGTTGTGTTTGCTGTGAGCATGGGAAACTTTGGTATAGTTCCTTAGAGTCTACTTCTTGTTTCCATATTGATCCTACACGTAAATCCTAAAGGTGAATGGCGATGTCCTGAGGGACCTGGGTGGTGAAGGGATTACCATACCACCTGGTAGTGGGGTTGAGGAGAAAGTAGGAGGCGAGGAATATATTTGTGGCTTCTCAATATGATATTTTGAGCTATGCTTGAGTGTGCCTCTATTGGTGTATTCATGGCCTAAGCTCAAGGGTGGCCTATGAAAGTGAGATGTGGCTTAGTAATGCCTAAGGTTGGGTTGAACGTGGTCCAGTTGATGTCAATTGCACATTAATGTGATAACCAAATTATTTTATGTTAATTAATATGATTATATGATGTTTCCATTGCTGCTATAGCTTAACTATTCATTTTTTATGTGCATGGTTATGTATCAATGGTTGGATGCAGATTTGATGGTTTAATTACTTGGAAAACTTATGCATTGTTATTGTCTATGAGATATGATATTGATGGAATATTTTCATAGGTTTATTTATGTATTCAATTGTTGTATTTTAACCTAAAAAATGTTCCCTTTTGTGTTGATCAAAGCCGTTAGATGAATCTGCTGATGAACGTACTTATATTTTTATCACTAGTTGATGAGTTTTTATGCTTGAAAATTGGAATGAATGGATTGTTTCTCTGTAGTTATGACTATTTGATGTTATATGGTTGTATATTATCATGATATTGAACTATTTATGTCTATATTTATCCTTCGTAATTTATGGAACCTTTGTTTAAGCATGTCGAATGAATTAGTTACAGATTCAGTTATTAATTGACTAGTTTCTACTTGGAAATTGGATTGTTTTAACTAATTTCAAATATATATTGGATTATGCATGTTTCTAGTTGTTCCTGATCATGCAAGTGCACCCTTGGAGGTTTTAGAGTGCCCTGTATGGTTTATAATCTTTTTATTTGGTACTCATAGGTTATTTTTGCAAGGAATCAGATGCTTAACGGATGATTTAGATGTGAATTTAATAGCAATTTGTAGATATGATATTATGTATGAGTTAGTCGATGTATATGGATGATTTGTACCTTTAATTATTCATTATTTAATGGATTTAGATTTTATCTTCATATCTAACTGGACAAGTAATGTAAAAATGTTAAAGAAAGTGTCACAGATTGGACTTACAGAAGTGTCGTAATGTGCATAGTTTATCTATTGAAAATTATGAATTGTGGTTGTTTGCAAAGGAATCCATAAATACGATTTATAAGTGTTATTAGGATGATTATGGTAACCCATGGATGTTTTAATAATGCTTAGGTCCAAGTTTAATAAGTATGCAAATCTGTTTTAATTTTCGTGCTTGCACGGTCTTGCATTTGCATGAGCTTTTGGGGAGTTTTATAATTGATTTTAAAGTGTTGAAATTTATCTTAATGGTTTAATGTTTATTTTATTTGGATTTATGGATTTATGGCATAGTATTTGGTTTACCTTATTACACTATGCATTCAATCATTTCATTCCCCCCCCTAGTTATTTGGTGTCCCTAGCCTTGGTTTTGGTATCAAGTGTGCTACATAGATCATGAACTTATCCTAAAAAATGGACCATAGTTTATGGGTCTAATGGGTTTGAATTTGAACAAATGGACCCCATACTTTGACCCATTTTTGAAAATCCCAACTGTTGTTCCTATCTGGGTAAAATTGATGCACTTTTCGATCCACTACTAGAACGATGAGTCAATGAGATCAGTTGGAAATGCACCGAGGTAATTCATCAATGGAGATGAGCCTAAGGAATCTGCTCAAATATGTGTGGAAGTTGACTTGGAACAAGGTCTATTAGAATTAGTTAAGTTAATTGTGGATAATTGATACCATAGTCAACAACTATACTATGATCACCTATCATTCAAATGCAGGATCTACCACCAATATGGGAAGTTAACGAAAGACTACAAGAAGTCCCCAAAATAACCAAAATAGTTAGAACAGACAAACCAGTGGAAGCAAACAAAAAAGGGAGAAAACCCTTAGAAACAACCCAAAGGGAAGGTTTGATTTGACACAAATAGTTCAAACCAAACAAAGTAGTTGACCAATACCAACCCTCAGTCAAAGAAGTCCCTATGAGAAAACCCTTTGAAAACCAAACAAAATTAGATGAAGAATAGTATGAAGAGGCCCACAAAACCTTAGGAACATAAGAAGAACCACACAATATATAAAATGTGGAAACCTATGAGGAAAACCTATTCCACAATCTACCATATCAAGAGTAAGGTGAAATCCAGGTCGTCCAACGAATGCAGATTAGGGAAATGGTGTCCTCACAACATACCAAAGAAGAAGAAGAGACGAAACTAGAAAGGAACTTGAAAAAGGTAGTAGAATGAACAAAGAGGTAAGAGAGGGTGAAGTAGAAAAGGAAAAAAATATTTGCAATCAAATCACAATCGAAAAAGTGATGGGTAGAGCTTGAAAAGGAAAAAGTGGAGGAAAATAAAAACCCCTTGAGGGAACCTCATGGGCGGCCACAACCCATGCAATAGTTAAGTAATTGCAATGTCCCCTCCATGAGGTATTCATGAATTTTATGCCACTTAGATAACCCCTAATGGTTTTGTCCTAATCCTAAGTTAAGAAGGGGTCATTTTGATATATTAATTTCCATAGTATATTAATTGTAAACTTAAGATTAAAAGTGTATGTTGAAATTGCATTATTTTTGTAATAATATTTAATTTTGTAATTAAGTAGATGTGATAGGTGGCCAAGGAGGGTGCATGAGGCTTATTGGACCTAGTGAGTTGTCATGCAAAATGGCAACTAGGAGAAAAATAAAGAAAAATCCATAAATCCACAAAATGTTAGAAATTAGTACAAAAGCAACCAATTCATCAAAAGAAGACAGAAGGTAGGAAACGTAGGTAATTCCACAAAGAAGAAAGAAGCAAAAAAATAGGGAAAAGAACAAGAAAAGAAGAGAAATATAGGAAAAGAATGATGTTACCAAAAGAAAGAAAAGTAATCCAAAGCGAAAAGGAAACAAAGCAAGGGCAAGAAGAAGGCAAAATCACATATGCTAAATTCAGTCAAAGAGGGTGCATGGGAAATAAATGTGACCACATTCAACGTATATTGATGGCCAATATGATTATAAAAAAAGGAGGGTACACCACTCTTACATATTTTGACCATTTTAGTTTTGTATTGAGAGCTCTGGGATACTCAGACTTTGGATATGTGCCCCATCTAAAATGGATTCCATTCTTATTCATAGTTCCTTTGAAACCATGAGAGTTTTATTTGAAGGTATGATCCATCATACATCCTGAAGAATTTGAGATTCCAGAGTTGGTACAGAGATTGATGCAAGACTTTTGCAAATTGGATGAGGTGCAACTTGAGAAGAGACCAATTAAAGAAATTGTGCCTCCTGTTAGATGCATCATCACATATAGTAAATACCATGAGATCCCATATGATTATATTTTTTCCATGGCGCTGATTCAATATTTATTTCACTTCACTCCTTCTCATATTGAAGAAATTATGCTCTATCATGTGAAATATTAAAGATTGAGAACTCTATATAATTTTGGTTTTGAATACTATCATTTTCTTCTATAAAATTATAAGGGAGGCTTGATTCTTTTAATTTATATGTATTTGGGATTATACATCATATCTAGGAATGATTATGAGAGCCCTTGAGGATATTTTTAATTCATTGTTTCAAGGTTGACTCTCCTTGCATACAAAATTGACTAGTTTTACTGAAATGGTTAGATAACGATATTTATGAATTCATGTTTTAGTATGTAAGTTTATGTAGATTATTAAGACCATATTCCATCCATTCCAATCCTTAATTCATATTTTTGTGACCCTTAGTTTTTCCTAGAATTGAATTGGAAATCATCCTTCTATGTAGTCCCAATTGACATCGTTGCTTGTTTTACTTCCCAACTGAACCAAATTGCACCCAAACCTTTGGATTTGAACCATAACTGATTGGGGATAGTAAAAGTATCCTACCCTGAGTCTAGATACATGCAGTGGATGCACTACGAGCCTCTAGCAATTACATAAATCTCAAAGTGGGTGTGATGATTCGAGTAAACATGCCCTTTTTGGAGTGTATGGACTCCTTTCCTATCATTGCATACTTATAATCCTATGATATCATTTTTTTTCAAACTTGTAAATAAATTTGCGTAACCATCCTTTAAGATAGGTTGGGAAGTTTAAGCCAAATTTCCAATTTGGGGGAAAAACTAGTCTTCCACATTACATCCAAAAAGGTACATTACAGTGGTATCAGAGAAATTTTCGATACTCCCATGGAAAGTAATCTCTCTGTTGAAAAAATATTGCAAATCACATATTAAGTTGCAACCATGAGGCTCATACAAGTAGTTGAAGATGTTGAATTTGATTAGTTTGTAGAAGAAGATATCCTTTATGTTGATGGAGGCCTACCAAGTCTTGAGGATTATGAATTCTATAATCAATTATTCATAGAATAAATTAGGTTTGATCCTCCAATGATTAATAAATACTTAGAAAAATTGATAGAAGTATGTGAAAACATGCTCCCTTGCTACCAAGAGTATCTAGCATTGGGAAAGGATATTTGTGCAGCCATGACTTTCACGGATTATGTATATCTCAAGTATGGATTTTGGCCTCAGAATGTTGATGAGTATTATTTCGATAGAATCAAACCATCCATAGAGGAATCAAGTTGTTCTACCTATATGAGTAAACAAGAAGAAGGAACCAAAGGTGAATATTCATCAAAGCCAACTACATATTCAAGCATTATGAGATTGTTTCATTTTTCTTCAAGCATAGATTCCAAAAGTTGTGATATGAGTACCACTCAAGATGGAGAAGTCACAAGTTTATTGGAGGAGAATGGAAATCAAGCAAAAGTATAAATCCATGAGGTGGAGCAAAATTCACTACAAAGTGACTACATGAGAGAAGAAAGTTGTGCAAAAGAAGATGAAGAGGCATCATGCACAACTGAAGGCCTAGTAACCTATCATAAGGTTCCTAGTAGTGTGGGAGGTGAATTCACTACAATATTATTTCTGGGTGATTTCCATATCATTTCTAAGAATATTGGTTCATTTGATTTCGATGAAAAATCTTTTGGATCATATCCAAAAAAAGAATATAAATCAGATGTACAGTCACCACTTGAGCTTCATAATGAAGCAGAAGAAAATCCCACACCACTTGGGTGTAAACTAGAGATTTTGGTAGAAGAGAAGGTCTCCATAGTCCCCCCACATGAAGAGGAAACAACAATGTATGATGTAATTCCTGATTTTTTCAAAGATCACATTTCATTGGATCCCTTATAGTTACCCCCCACTTTATACCATGGAACTGATTTTGCAAAATATTAAAATGTTGACATGTATGTTGTGAATGAGATATGTTTTGTGAACCCATGCTACAAGCAAGATGAACTCAGGTGTTGTTCGGGTGTGTTCTACTATCTTAAATACACCTAATATTTAATTATCGATCGGGGTTGATAGGCTTAGAGTTGATACAAAATATATGAGAAGGTTAAAAAAGGCTCCTAGGGTGTCGTGGAGATATTTTAATAAAAAAAAGATCAAAATATCTTTCAAAATGAAAAACCGAGTCAAACTCCTAAGACTATCTAAATAATCAGACTGGATTGGAGTATCAAATTTTAAACAACTACTAAAAGAAAGATAAAAACACTAATACTTATAACTTCAGACACTAACTCATACATAAAAGGAATTATAACAATTGAACTGACAAATAACCAACTAACTACTCCTTAAGTGGAAGGCTGGGGTGAAAAGACAACTTATCTTATAAAGAATAGAAAACTAAAAAAGTGAGTAGAAAACTTAATAAATAAAACTTTTGAAAGGAGTAAGTAGAAAATTTAATAAAGATAATAAACAGAAGAAAGTAGAAAAATTAATAAAGATATTTAAACTCTATTCTTCAATAAATACATACCAAAAACAAGAATGATTCCTATGATTACAAATAATCTAACTTCCTCTTAAAAATAATACATCTAACCCTAAACTCTATATGCAAACAAAGATAACCATGATGTAAAACAATAGTAAAATGAAATCAGTGTTTAATATTCAAGAAATAAGAACAACTTAATCCATATTTAATTTAAGGTGAAAAGAAAATAAAAGAATAATAATAAAACCTTAATCAATAACCTAAAACAATCAAACTTTAATTGTAATGCTTAAATAAAACTACCAACTACAAACATAATCCAAATATTGACAAAACAAGACTAGAAACAATCTTAAAATACTTAAGAACACTAAAAATAGAACCGAAGGTTAAATGACAGACTGAACAGTAGTTTTGTAAGGGGTGGCTGAATGGAATACTGGACAGACGGTCTGAATGGTAGTCCGTATAGTTGAAAATGGTAAAACTAAGCTAAATGAACTAATTCTTCAGCTGAAGTTATGCAGATCTAAACCTAATGCATGGAATCAATAAACAAACCTATTTAATCAACAAATTAACTTCAAACTAACTCTTAAACAAAAAGAAAGCATTGCATATTAAACTAATTAGTAAGCTAGAAATTAATTTAAACAGACTGGAAATTAACTTAAGCAAGTTCATGGCAGGAAATAAATAAACAAAACTGAATCTAAATGAAAGCAAACTATTCCATATGAGCAAATTCATAACAGCAAATAAATAAACAAGACTGAATTCAAATGGAAGCAAACTATTTTATATGTTTGGAAATAAAGACTGAAAGCAATACTAGAATGAAATGACTGTAAATAAAATAACTGAAAGCAAATAACTGAAAGCAAATGACTGGAAACAAATGACTAAAAGCAAAGCTATGCGCGCATCTACTTGTTTAACTGCTGAAATAAAACTAAGCTAATGCAATACAGGAAATAAAATAACATTTAGTATTATCTAATGAAAACAAATTAGCAATTAAACTGGACTAGCTAAAACAAAAAAGAAAGAACTGAATTAAACAAAGAAATGAACCTCTGGTTGATGAGGGGCCCTCTCAACAATCAGGGGTGATGTCTGCTAACTCCTACTCAAACACAATCTTGAACAGCTATGCATACAACTCTTTATTCAAATTCAGAAACAAAATTACAATGTTTATGAAAACTATGAACTGCTTAAAAAAATAATTCTCTAACTCTTTCTTGACTAACTCTGCTCTTTATTCAAAGACTGTATATATAGTTTACATGAGAGATGAGAAATTAAACCCTCAAAGGCCAACTGCTCTCTAATTTTAGTCAATCTTTAAAGGCACATAATTGATTTCAGTAACCAACGCATGGATTTCTTCCTTCTTCAGCGTGAGCGTGACCTCTATAGTGTGAATGCGGCGTGATATTCCTCCTTAGCATGGGTAGATCTTCTTTAGCATGGTGTCAATCCCTTCCTTGGCGTGGTTGATGGGCTAGTGTTGAACGTAGGAATTGTACATAGTAGCAGGTTTCTAGAACGCAGGTCCCTCATCAGCACAAGCGTGTGGACTAGCGGTGTTGTGGAGATTGAGGGCAGTGACACAATCGGTCTTCTAGAACACGGGTTGTTCTATCCCTTTGAATCGCGTGGATAGTGAGAAGCTAGGTGGCGATCTTTCTAGAGAATGAGTTAAATGCATCGGTCCAACATAGAGATGGTTGATGTAGTGGCGAGCGAAGGAGATTGCAAGCTGGTGTGCTATCCAAAACATGGCTTTATTACCTAGACGCGTGGATGATTAGTTTGGTTGTAGGCTGTTTCATGTTTAAATGCCCAAAACCGGTTATGGACAGCATGCAGGATGATGGGCAAGTTGATTGACGAGCTGAAGGGAACATTGAGCCATGAGCTAGATATGTTGGGCATCGATCTAGGGAAAACATGGCAAACCACTAGCAAATTTCGCGCGACGGCTGGATGACGAGCTGAACACCAAGCTGGATCGTGAGTTGGACATATTGTGCGAAAGGAAGGCTGAATGCGTTTTGGTGTTAATTTTCTCAAACAAACTATAAAATATGCAAATGAATATACATATCAAATAATACATTAAATATGCTTTAAATAATATAATTTTGAGTTAATAAAATCATAAAAATGATATTAATAACCAAAGTTGTAATAACATCAACTTTGTTCTTACCTTGTGCTGAAATAACGATCTGCATGACATAAAATATACTAAAGACAATAAAATATGTGTTTAAATGCATTATTTAATTGCCAAAAATGATAATAAAATCAGGCTCAACATTCCCCCAAACCATAGAAATGCCAGGTCCCACTGAGCAAAACTAAAATGATTAAGGAAGAAGGCAAAGTTGCACTAGTAACTGCCTTTTACTTGGTGAATGAAGGGAATAATTTAAACTTTAATCTTATAAAAGAATATTTATTTTATGTCAAAATAGAAAAGATTTTACCAGTCTTAGAAAAATGATGGAATAGTAAAAGATTTGGATTTCTTAGGAGACCATGCTATTATAGCAAAATTCAAGATGTGTGTCATTTAACAAGCATATGAATTTGATAAATAAATTTATAAAGTTTATAATTAGTTCAACCATGTCCAAAGCTTGAACATATACCACATATGCATAAATAACATTCTTAGTTAACAAGAAAAATAGTTTTCATGTGTATTTAAATAAAAAGATGCTAACAGTAAAATGATAACAAAAGAAATTTTAAGGTCAAAGCATCCATACAAAAATAAAAGTATGTTCAAAAACAAAATTTGGTTGACAAATTTTAATCATTCATTCTATAATACCATAATATCTCATTCAGACCATCATCTGAACCATTATTCAGATCCTTCGTAAAGTCTTCCAGCAAATCCTTCATGTTGATTGATCGATTTGTTTTTTTTTTGTAAAAATGCTTCATGCTATAACCTGAAAACACTTTAACATTTGTCAGAGATAAGCAATTTTGTCATAAAAAGATAAAAGTAGAAAAATATTTTGTTCTTAATCTTCCTAATCCTCCCCCATACCAAGGATATGGCATGCCCTCATTCAAAGGAGAAGAATAGTTTATTTCTGATAATAAAAAGTGCGAGTATGATGTTATTGTTTTATAAAGAAAAGAAAAATTGACTAGTAAAGGAAAGTGATTCAGATATGTATATTTATGAAAAATAAAAGTGCTTAGAAAGACCATATAAAGAGATAATAATATAATTGAAAGAATGGCATAGGAAAAGCTAGGCATCTATGCCTCATTTTAAAGATATCTTGTCATCATAAAATACTTTGAGTTTACCCCAGAGTGTGTGAGAGATGTAAATATGGGTCCCATTTCTAGGATAATAACATCCTAGGTATTGATTCAATTAGATGGCCAGGTCCAAGCCCAACTTACAACGATTCTCAAGTGACAGTAAAGATAATGGGCCTTAACATTTTATTTATAATTTTTTTTTTTGAAAAATTTCCTATATATGATCATTATTTTACGAATCATGTGCATAGTAGTGCAATAACCAGACCTCTTTACCTGATATTGCCCCACTTCCAGCAAGCCTATTTAGTACCTCGGCGGGTTTATCTTGGTACCATGCAAGTATAGTCCCGCTTCCAACGAGCCTGTTCAGTACCTCGACGGGTTTACTTGCATTTATCGAGCTTCCTGGTTTCAAGTTGTTACGCAGCATTGACCCGCTTCCAGCAGGCCTGTTCAGTACCCCAGCGGGTTTGCCTTGTATAATGATATTAAATAGATGGAAGCCGATTGGTACTAGAGCGTGTTAAGCCCTGCTAAAACACATAATTCAATTTTACAGACTAAACTTACAAATAGATTTTCATACTAGCCTTAATCATAAATTACATCAAAAGAGAATAAATTAAAGTTGTTCTTTGACCTTAGAATCCATCTTTTTCAGAAGATATAAGTAACATTCCCAACAGATAAAAATTCCACCTACTCTCGAGTTATCACAAAGAGATATTTGAGAGACAAGTTTTGATAACAAGTATAGGATGAACTAGTAATCCATAGGCACAAGATGAATGATAATGAAAATAGGTCTTATAAAGCACTGTTCGAAATAACAAATCAGAAATATATATGTCTGAATCAAAATATCAGAAATTATCTTAATCATAAAAGGAGCGGTTAAGAATGATATGCAAGGAGTTATCCTTAATTGTCACTACAAATTGCAAATTAAGAAAAATTAAGATACCTTACGAGCATAATTACCTTTTCCAGATAATACTTCATGAGATGCTTATAGAGATAAATTATCCATGATCAAACTGCAAAACCACTTGTTAAATGATTCAATTTATTCATAAAAACATAGAAAGCAAAAGAATAGCATGTAATTTATTTTATCAAAAGTGATTCTTATTTACTCATAGAAGAAAAAACATATCTACATATATACAAGTGATGATAACCCAAAATGATTTCACGGATTAGGAGGAGGAGGAATAACTTCCTCTTCAATCAATTCCATTTCTCTGTGCTATAAAACATTTTGTACGAAATCCTGTCTAGATGTTGGTTGGTGATAAAGCCTAAGTCTATGTCCATTCACTATAAAGGAAACTTTTGAGCCATCAATTGTTTTAATTTTTACCGATCCATTGTTAAAAGTTGTAACTACTTCATAAGGGCCCAACCAATGGGTAGTTAATTTCCCTTTAAAGTTTTTAAACCGTGAATCGAATAGTAATGCCCAATCTTCAGCATTAAATTGCTTTTGCTTGATAAATTTATCATTCCATTGCTTTCGTTGATTCTGTATTAGCATGGCTCTTTGGAGCGCATCCTGTCTAATTTCATCTAATTCATTAATCTATAGGATTCATTGTTTTTGTGCTTTTTCCAAATCTATGCCTAACTGTGATGCCATACAAAAGGTTTTAACTTGAAATTCAATAGGTAAAAAGACTTGTTTTCCATATACTAACTCATAGGGGGTATCTCTGGTATTATTTCTCCATGTTATCCTATAGGCCCATAAAGCCTATGGAAGTCTATCCGCCCAATCCTTATGATGTAAGTGAATGGTCTTGGTTAAAATAGCTTCTAATACCTTATTGGTTGATTCTACCTAGCCATTAGCCCGAGGATGGTAAGGTGAATACTTGCAATGTCGGATACCATACTTTGTAGTGAGCTCTTGCATTAATTTGGAAGTGAATTGAGTACCTTGGTTTGTGACAATTTATTTGGGTACACCAAATCGGGTTAATATTTCTTCATATATGAATTCTACTACATATTTCTCTATAGCCCTAAACAAATCTTTATCTTCTACCCATTTGGTAACATAATCTGTGCAAACCAAGATATATTTATTTTTACGAGACATGGAAGAGATTGGTCCTACAAAATCAAGAGCCCATTTTTCAAAAGGCTCAATCATGACCTGAGGTTGTAAAGGAATTTGGTCTGATGTCGTGGGTCTACCCATTCTTTGACAACTATCACATCCTTTAACGTACTTGGCAGCATCCTTAAAAATGCTTGGCCAGTAATAAACAGAGTGCAGTACTTTCTATGATGTTCGTTTATCATAAAAGTGTCCTCCACATGGTCCATCATTGCATGCTCGAAGGATCTCTTTCATTTCATCCTCCCGCACATATATTCTAATAATAAGATCTGGGCCAGTGTGAAAGAGGTCAATATCAACCCAGGAAGAATTAGAGCTTTGTACTATTATGCGGCGTTTCTCGTATGGAGCCAAATGGTGTGGTACTTTTCTAGTCGCTAGATAGTTTGCAATATCAGCAAACCAAGGGGTTTGAACAGATAAAACAAACATATGTTCTTCAGGAAAAGTATCATCAATAGGTTTAGCATCACTATCGTGTTGTATACGAGAAATAAAATCCGCTACTAAGTTTTCTTTACCAGGTCGATCAATGACGGTAATATTAAATTCTTGTAATAGGAGAAGCCACCGGGTAACTCTACCATTGGTGATTGGCTTATTCATTAAGAATTTAATGGTAGAGTGATCGGTGTGCACAAAAACTTCGTTCCCTGTAATATAATGGTAGAATTTATTAATAGAATAGACTACCGCCAAAAATTATTTTTCACTAACGGTATAGTTTAGTTCGGCAGGAGAAATATTTTTGCTGATAAAATAAATGGCATAAGGTAATTGTCCTTCTTTTTGGCCTAGGACTCCTCCTATGGCCGTATCAGAAGCGTTAGTATATATATGAAAGGGAAGGGTCCAATCAGGGCCCCTAAGTATTGGTGGTACTAATAGTTTAGCTTTTAAAATCTCAAAAGCATTTTGCAAGATTCTGTCCATTGGAAGTCTACATCTTTTATGAGAAATTTAAACATTGGTGCAACTATATTTGTAAAGTTTTCAATAAAACGATGATAATAGCCTACATGACCCATAAATATTCTCACCTCCTTTTGCGTTTTTGGAGAGGGAAGGTGAACTATTACTTCGATCTTAGCGGGTCTACCTTAATTCCTTGAGAAGAAATATGGTGTCCTAAAACTATACCTTCTATCAGTAACATTTTACACTTTTCATGACTAAGAGCTAAGTTTGTCTCTTGACATCAGATCAAATCTTTCTCGAGGTTGTCAAGTATTAATCTTGTATATTGATCTAGGAACAAAGAATCAATCTCATCAAAGATTAATCAACAAATAACTCATGAAATGGTGTAATTGGTCTACAGGAATAGTAGCCTCTCTGTATTCACGTAAAGAATGAATGATTACAATTACAATGTCATGCTACAAGCATGAATGAAGAGACAATTCGAATTCCTTAGGAGGTCATTCGAATTGAATACATGAGTCTAGCTTAACTGACTGTAAGCCATGGCCCACACTCAGTTAACCACTGATCAAAACCCTAATTGACTCAACTAACCTTAACTGAAGTCAGAGTGCAATAAATGATTGAGTCTCAACTGAAAGAGATCAGACACATGTCACAGCTCACCAACCATCAAGAGGTAGTGCTACACTGACTCCAATGAACCCTGATGAGGTTAACTGAAGTTGAACTGCACATCAGAAGTTGGTGGAGGCACCCCAGTTGACTCCAGTTCATTAAATAATCATTAAATAATATATTTAATGAGAGGAGATGCCTTAACTGACCTATTTAACTGATTGTAACCACCAGTTAGCAATTAGGTGCATTAAAATCACTCAGATCACCCCCGGAGTGCTCTAGTTAGCCTCCCCGAATGTAGGAGAAGGCTAAGTTAGCCTCCTTGACTGAAGGTAGGCATGGGTGAGACTGGATGATGACATTTAATGCTCCACTGATGTCAATTAATGTCAATAATACTTAGGATAGTGGTTTAACTAGGACAATTTGACCAAAAAGAGTGTGTATGGTGGTAAATGTCTCCAACATCAAGAGCTTCTTGGAAAGTATTACCATAGGCTGCAAAATCATCCATGTATACCTCAACACAGTCATGTATAATATCAGAAAAGATGCCTAAGACTGCTCGCTGAAAAGTAATGGGTGGGTTACATAAGCCAAATGGCAAAACTCGATAATCAATTGTCCCCCAAGGACATGTAAAAGTGGTCTTATCCTGATCTTCAGGTGCTATTAGGATCTGATTGTATCCACTATATCCATCAAGAAAGGAGAAAATTTGCTTACTTGATAAGGTATCTAATACTTGGTCAATAAAGGGAAAAGTAAAGTAGTCTTTAAGAGTGGCTTTGTTCAGTTCCCTAAAATCAACACAAATACGCCATTTCCCTATAAATTTCTTTGGATCTACCACTAGAGGAGACACCCATTTGCTATTGGAAATAGGATAGATGAAATCGGCGGTAAGGATTTTTTGTAATTCTTCTTTTACTATATCCTTCAAAGCAGGATTCATCCTCCTCTAAGGCTGTCTTACAGGTGGTATATTTGGATCCATATAAATGTGGTGAATACAAGTGTCAAGGTGTATACCCTTCATATCAGTGTATTCCCATGAGAATGCTCCAACTTGCTTTTTAAGAACCTTAATTAGTTGAGCTTGTTGATCTTCACTTAACCTTGCATTTATGTGCAGAAATTTTTCAGGGCCGAATTCACAAGGTATGGTGAAAGGTCTTGTATGCTCTTTGATTGTGAAGACACAAGGTGTTTCTGTAAACACTGAGAGAGCCATATTTTCCTGAAACTCATCTCCATATTTGATCAAATTTAGTAAATGACTGAGGAAAATATATACTAGTAGTGGAGGAAATAAACTGATTCAATACATTCTCAGTAGTCTGCTCCTGCAATGCCCAGGAGAAATCACTAGGAAAGGAAAGGTCATCAAAATATTCGTCCCCAAAGGAACAATTTGACCACCATGAATTTTCAGTTACTGGTTGTGCTGGGGGATATAAAATAAGTCTTTGGGTAGACAACCCATTGGAAATGGTCATCTCCCCAGGGCCTACATCCTATAAAAGCATTGGAAGTAGCTAACCATGGTCTTCCCAAGATAATAGGGTGTCCTTTAGAAGGATCCTTTGATTCTATGACCATAAAGTCAATGGGGTATTCCCATTAAGCTACTGATATAATAATTCCATCCAAGACTCCAGCAGGATTTATCGTAGTACGGTCTGCTAGTTCCAAGATGGAAGGGGTAGGTCGAAGAAATTGTCCCAAATGTAAAACTTTTAAAACTATGATGGTCATCATATTGATGGCTGATCCTAAATCGATTAATGTGTTATATATGGCGGTATTATTTATAATTACAGTCACTACTGGGGCTCCTGGATTTGTAATTTTTGCAATCCGGGACTGATCTAACATATATTCGAACATCTCTCCTATGACATGAATTGTAAGGGGGTCTTTTTGTTTCTTCTCTCGGTGTTTAATGCATAATTCCTTTATTACCTTACTGTAAATTGATATATCTTTAATAGATTGCAATAACGAGATTTTGATTCATATATGCTTTAATTCATTCAAGATATCATACTCGGAATGAACTACAAGTTTTTCTATTACCAGTCTTGCTGGAAATGGAGGAATTCTTTGTTCTTGAATAGGTACTTGCGGAGGATGGGTAGGTACTATAAATTTTGGAATGTTCACATCCTCCAAGATGGCATCATTTACAGGTTCATTTGAATCTTCTTCTTCTTTGTTTTCCTCACGAATGGCGACTGATGTTCTAGGTTTATCATTAACAACTCTTCCAGACTGTAATTGAATCTCATGTATAGGTACAGTCGAAACAAGGTAGGATGGAAGAGTTTGTAACTTAGTATTGTTAAGAGCTTGAGTTGGTTTATTATTAGGGTTAGGTATCAGTTGTGCAGGTAATAATGTTGGTCGTGGAGGATTTGTATTCTAGAAGTGATGAGGCTATTGTGCAATTAGAGGAACTGGAGGTACAAATCCAGGGAAATGCTGCTAGAAATTCGGTTGATGCTGAGGATAAAGATGATTAGGTTGAGGGATAGGTTGTGACTGAGGGTATGGCTGTCCTCTCCACCCTTGTGACCAATACTATTGTTGCAGAAATTGAGGAGGAGGATACTAAGGTGGCCAACTCTTCCAACTAGGATTGTTCTATTGTTGGGGTTGTTGGTATGGGGAGTAATAGGGTGGGGATTGTGGTGGAAAACTATGGTATGCTAGTTGATATCTAGATTTCCAAGGAGGCCTCCTAGATGTTTCATGTACATCCCCACTCTTATAGATGTCTTGCAATCCAGGCAAGGATGGACATTTATCTATCCGATGTTCCTCTGTATAGATGTGACATATAGAGATATTGTTTAACGGACATTCCCTTTGGGGATGTTTTGTTCTACACCTTGGACATAAAATACTCATTGTTGCCCATTCTTCATATTGCCTTTTCTTGGCTTGTAAAGCATTTAATTGAGAACCCATGGCTCCTAAGATGTCAGTCTTAAAATTTCCAATAGGTTACCCAATTCCATCCTTGTAACCTCTCCTGAACTACGAACGTTTCCGCTTACATTTCTACTATGAGGCTCTTGAAATTTTTTCCCAAATTTCCCCCTACTTCTATAATATTTTTTACACATCTCATTGATCTGTGCAAAGGTCTTATGAGAAATATCGTCAGCTTCCATGAGATTAAGAATCTCTAGCAAGTCCTCAGAGATTCCTTTGAGAAAAAAGTGTACGTACTGCATCTTCTCGAAGGTCATGATACTTTGATTTATGAAGTGTATAAACAAACCTTTCAATATAATCCTCTAGGATTTCATATTCGAGTTGTCATATGTTGAATATATTGTGTCGAGAATATTTAGGTTTGCAATATTCTTGATACTTTCACAAGAATGAGGTTCTCATGTCATCCCAAGTCCTGATAGTGGATTCACCTAATCCCATGAACCATCACAAGGCGAAATCTTTTAATGTAGCGGGAAAGAGTTTTAGTTTGTGAGCATCTTGTAGATAATTATAGCTCCTATAGAGAATATCAAAATCAAACAAGAATGTGTCCGGGTCCTCATTACTTTTTCCATAAAAAGGTAGGTAAAGAAGAAGGAGGGATGTTTTTCATATTTACATCTAGTACAGTATCTAGAATAGGAAACCTAAAGGTAGCCTCAGTTTGATTTTATCCTTCTACTTTGTTATTTCTAACTTCGTTACGATATTTTTTCTCTCCCTGTCCCTCCATATAGGATGGGTTTTTAATATAAATATACCTAGGAAGCTCCTTTCGAGGTGATAATGGATCTTCCCAATGCTCTATTTTGGGAGAGATCTTCCTCTGGTCAACCGTTTTCTTATTGAACCCTAGAGGGAAAGTAAGTTCTATTGTGGAT
Source organism: Pseudotsuga menziesii (assembly GCA_001517045.1). NCBI lineage: Eukaryota > Viridiplantae > Streptophyta > Pinopsida > Pinales > Pinaceae > Pseudotsuga > Pseudotsuga menziesii. Next base: position 314,671 of record LPNX010457396.1, on the reverse strand, counting down.
GTCTCAATTTGTGAGATGACTGTATCTATGGGGTTTCCAAAGAGGGCTTTTACTTGCTCAGGATCAACAAGGTCAACAAATTTTGGACTTCCTACTAGTGAAAAGGTCGTATCCTTTGGTTTTGTGACTAGTGGAGAACTAAAGGTTACTAGTGGTTGATCCTTTTGAATTTCTTCCAGAATGAGGTCCTTAGGACATCTGGTCAAGGCTCCTTCTCCTTCTATGGTTCCCTTGGTAAGATCTCTTGGAAGAGTTTCTTTAGGTTTCCAAGTAGAATTACTCCCTATAGGTGTTTTTCGATACCTTTCTTGTGAGTTAGTAGTTGGGGTATTATGTCCCCTGGAAAACTTAGTAGAAATTTTGATAGCTTTTCCTATCTTAATAAATCTACACTAAGGATCTCTAATTCTGTTCATGAAAAGAAAACTAAATTAAAGGAAACTTATGCTATTACTATTGTTGTTGGGTTTGGGGGCGCCTATTATAACAGATGCGCCAGTTCTAAAAAAAGAAAAACAAGTACATGAAAAATGCATAAAATAACACACTTACAAAAACAACAAAGAAACAACAAGGCTTTGGGGCACCCCACTATAGTGGATGCGTATGGCTATTACACCATGAAAATTCCAGGAATTTCATAGTGAAGTTGTCTTTTCATCTTACTGTTCTCCCCTCCCTCTTGCTATGTAATATAAAAGTAATCTATCTATCTATATAAACTTCATAAAGGAACCCTATTTATTCTACATTATAAAACAACTCCTCGGCAACGGCGCCAAAATGTTCGTGGAGATATTTTAATAAACAAAAGATCGAAAGCTATTTCAAAATGAAAAACCAAGTCAAACTCCTAAGACTATATGAATAATCGGACTGGACTGGAGTATCAAATTTTAAACAGCTACTAAAAGAAAGATATAGATAATAATACTTATAACTTCAGACACTAACTCATACATAAAAGGAATCATAACAACTGAACTGACAAATAACCAACTAACTGCTCCTTAAGCGGAAGGCTGGGTTGAAAAGACAACTTATCTTACAAAGACTAGAAAACTGAAAAAGCGAGTAGAAAACTTAATAAATAAAACTTTTGAAAGAATCAAGTAGAAAATTTAATAAATATAATAAAAAGAAGCAAGTAGAAAACTTAATAAAGATATTTAAACTCTATTCTTCAATAAATACATACCAAAACCAAGAATGAATCCTATGATTACAAATAATCTAACTTCCTCTTAAAAATAATACATGTAACCCTAAACTCTATATGCAAACACAGATAACCATGACGTAAAACAATAGTAAAATGAAATCAGTGTTTAATATTCAAGAAATAAGAACAACTTAATCCATATTTAATTTAAGGTGAAAAGAAAATAAAAGAAGAATAATAAAACCTTAATCAATAACCTAAAACAATCAAACTTTAATTGTAATGCTTAAATATAACAACCAACTACAAACATAATCCAAATATTGACAAAACAAACCTAGAAGCAATCTTAAAATACATAAAAACACTAAAAATAGAGCCGGAGTTTAAATGACATACTGAACAGTAGGTCTGTAAGTGGTGGCTGAATGGCAGACTGGACAGACGGTCCGAATGGCAGTCCGTATAGTTGAAAATGGTAAAAACTAAGCTAAATGAACTAATTCTTCAGTTGAAGTTATGCATATCTAAACCTAATGCATGGAATCAATAAACAAACCTATTTAATCAACAAATTAACTTCAAACTAACTCTTAAACAAAAAGAAAGCATTGCATATTAAATTAATTAGTAAGCTAGAAATTAATTTAAACAGATTGGAAATTAACTTTAGCAAGTTCATGGCAGGAAATAAATAAACAGAACCAAATCTAAATGAAAGAAAACTATTTCATATAAGCAAATTCATAACAGGAAATAAATAAACAAGACTGAATTCAAATGGAAGCAAACTATTTTATATGTTTGGAAATAAATACTGAAAGCAATACTGGAATGAAATGACTGTAAATAAAATAACTGAAAGCAAATAACTGGAAACAAATGAATGAAAGAAAATCTATGCATGCATCTACTTGTTTAACTGCTGAAATAAAACTAAGCTAATGCAATACAGGAAATAAAATAACATTTACTATTGTTTAATGAAAACAAACTGGAAATTAAACTAGACTAGCTAAAACAAAAAAGAAAGAAATGAATTAAACAAAGAAATGAACCTCTGGTTGATAGGGGGCCCTCTCAACAATCAAGGGTAATGTTTGCTAACTCCTACTCAAATGCAATCTTCAACAACAATGCATACAACTCTTTATTCAAATTCAGAAACAAAATAACAGTGTTTATGAAAACTATGAACTGCTTAACAAAATACTTCTCTAGCTCTCTCCTGACTAACTCTTCTCTTTATTTAGAGACCGGTATATACAGTTTACATGAGAGATGAGAAAATTGACCCTCAAAGGTTGACTGCTCTCTAATTTTAGTCAATATTTAAAGGCACATAATTGATTTCAACAACTAACGCATGGACGTCTTCCTTCTTCAGCGTGAGCGTGACCTCTATAGCGTGAATGTGGCATGCTATTCCTCCTTAGCGTGGGAAGATCTTCTTTAGAGTGGAATCAATCCCTTCCTTAGCGTGGTTGATGGGATGGTGTTGAATGCAGGCATTGTACATAGCAGCAGGTTTCTAGAACGCAGGTCCCTCATCAGTGCGAGCATGTGGACTAGTGGTGTTGTGGAGAGCAAGGGCGGCGACACAGTTGGTCTTATAGAATGCAATCCATTCTATCCCTTTGAATCACATGGATAGTGAGCAGCTAGGTGGAGATCCTTCTAGAGCATGAGTTAAATGCATTGGTCCAGCACAAAGATGGTTGATGTGGTGGCGAGTGAAGGAGATTGCAAGTTGGTGTTCTATCCAGAACATGGATTTATTACCCAGACGGGTGGATGATCAGTTTGGTTGCAGGCTGTTTCATGTTTAAATGCCCAAAATCGGTTACGGACAGCACACAGGATGATGGGAGAGATGAACAACGAGCTGAACGGAACACTAAGCCATGAGCTGGATATGCTGGGCGTCGATCTAGGGCAAACATGGAAAACCACCAGTGAATTTTATGCTACAGATGGATGACGAGTTGAACACCAAGCTGGATCGTGAGCTGGACATATTGTGTGAAAGGCAAGACGAATGCATTTTGGTGTTAATTTGCCCAAACAAACTATAAGATCTGCAAACGAATATACATATCAAATAATACATTAAATATGCTTTAAATAATATAATTTAGTTAATAAAATCATAAAAATGATATTAATAACCAAAGTTGTAATAACATAAACTTTGTTTTTACTTTATGCTGAAATAATGATCTGCATGACATAAAATATACTAAACATAATAAAATATGTGTTTAAATGTGTTATTTAATTGCCAAAAATGATAATAAAATGAGGCTCAACAAGTTTCATCCATTGGAAGGAAAAAATTTGGTACATGACCTTCTTTATGAGATACACCATTTCAGTGGATCACTAAAGGAGGACCGAGAGAAGCTTATGTTAGCCATGAAGAACTTTGTTAACACCAATGCCTTGGTGACAAGATGCTATTGGAAAGATTATGGATGAGAGTTAGAAGTAGAAGCCTTTTTGGAAGAGTTCATAGAACTCAAAGAAGCAGTGATCAAGGCAAAGAATATTTACATGAAATTAGTTTTAGATAGAGACCATCTCCTCATGGTGGATGAAATGTACCATTGTTCACTCAAAAAAGGAAGCTGAAGAGTATGAAAGGTTCCATAGTGAATGGGAGGCTACATTTGATTCTTTGAAGAGCACCCAAGAATCTCTTCATGTTGCAAGGATATAGAATGATCAACTTAGAAAGGATTTAAATGTATCACACCCTTCATCCTGTAGGGAAAATGACAATGTGCATGGTAGGAGATACTTTGGATGTGATCGAGGAACATCATGTGGAGGATAAACACGAGGAAGATCCATATTTGTAGGTGCTTGTGAAGAGACATGATGAAAAAAAATTGGCCAAGCACTTGTTGGGTTTGAGAAGAAGGATGAAGATTTATTAGCTATGGGAAAGGTAGTTGAGGACATGCCAATTGAATCAACAAGAAAAGGTGATTATCTATTCATGGATTTGGTAGTTAAATATATCACTGAAATGAGGGATCAAGGATGTAGTATAATTGTTTGTATCAATATAGGGTTATTTTACATGCATTAATTTAAGGGGATACCTCATGAGTTTCCCTTATGGATGGTATATTTCACTCTAGAGAAGGTGGCTGATCACATTCCATATGGATCAACAAATAAAATTTCTTATTCATCCCTTGATTGGGTGGATAGAGACATCATTGAAATAAATACTCTGGGAGGTAAAGGTTTCTCTTGTTTCTACAATATTTTTTTTGTTATAACTGCCATTGTTCTAACATGTGAGCAACAACGAAGATATATTTTTCCTCCATTATATACCTATGGTGCACATGCAGATGAGGTGCATTCTTATTACCATGTGCTTGAGGAGTTAGAAGTCTAGCAAGATGAAGACCAAGCACCTATATGTTTCCAGAGATATTATGAGTTACATCTAGGAGGTTGTTGCACAAATTTGGAGGAGGCACATGATCTCTCTTTAGTTGAGCCAATATCAAGTATGATGGATGTTTGTTTCCAAGAGTTGGTTCACTATTTTTCATCCCACACACATATGGAAGATAACACACATAGGGATGAATCTTGTGTGAAGGTAATTTTCCTATTGGTATCACATGAGGAGAAAGAGTCTCCCACATCATCCATTGATGGTTTGATGGTCAATCCACGTGGTTTGACAAGCACACCTACTCTTCCCAACAACAAAAGATGCATAAATTTGATGCCTTCATTGTGCATAACAACACATTGGAGTTACACTTGAGCCATTTTAGTGGGAAAAGTGACAGATAATTAAGCCAATGTACTAATGTGCAGCTTGCACCAACAATAATTTATTGTTTTCCACCTAGTTAAATCAATGGGAGTGTTTATTCATTCATTGATTGGGTGGATATACAAATGATTGAGAAGTGCACCCAAAAGGGTAAACATATTTCTTGCATTAGTGGAGATTCATTAGACACATCATACATCTTATGTGAGCAATGGCATGAGCATCTATGGCTGCTATATGATTCTCTTAGTATACATGGATGGATATGGGATCACCACCTGTGTCTTTGGAGAAGAAGTGATGTGAATTTCAGTGCTAACTTACACACAGAGTCATACATTTTGGAGGAAGTTAAAATGATTCAGCCCCACATTGAGGAGCTCCATTCTTGGTGGTAGAGTCTCACAAATGTTCAATTTTAAATTGGGAATGATGAACTTCCAGTGTGGTGGTGGTGAGTGGTTGCTTTATAGAGGTATATTGAACTTGATTAATATCTTGCAACCATGTATTTTGTGTCTTGTGCATAATTTTTAGGTGTTCACTTAATATGATGTTGCTATGTAACCCCTCTAACAGTGTTCCTGTATGTGGCATCATGTAGGTGTAGCATGGTTTCAATGGAGATTGCTTTCTTGTTATTGTTGTGAACCGTACGCTATATAGAGAGCTACAAAACCTTGAGGCTAATATTGAAAATGAATTATAGAATTAAAAAACATGTTCCCCAAAAGTTAAGCATTCAAAAAAACTTTTGTAGGGTTGTGGTTAAGTTACATACAATTTATTAAATGAGTTAGGATGGATCTTTAACAAGAGTAGTGGGTGACAAGTGGAGCTAATGAACCTTATTTTATTTTATTTTCGTCTATTCACTTCAAGTTTTTTTTCATACGTGTTGTAGAAAAATACATGTGCACACTCTTGTGAAAATGAATAATGGATAGGAGGATTCAACACATAAGTCATCCAAAAGCTTGCTTGAAAGTAATTTATTGCATAGGGAAGTGAAGAGAAGTTGTAAATAGATGATGGATTTGCTACTCAATTATTCTCCTTATTCAAGGAGTATTTATTTCCAAATGAAATATTTCATTTTCCCTCTCAATTTGACAGGCCCAGGAGGCCTTACACCATTGCATTTCGCAACCAATATATAGAATTGTGAGGACTTGGTGGATGCATTGACAAGTGATCTGTAAGTGACACTGTTGAACATTGTATTTAAGGATTAAAAAAATCATTAACTACTTATTTATGATAACAAACGTATCATATTTCTATCTCTTTTCTTATAGGAATAGATGTTAGCAACTACAGGGACATTTCCACCTCGTGGATCTTGTTATATGTCGTATTCACAATATTTCTGGTTTGACGATATACAATTATTAGAAAGGACATTTTTTATTATCAAATTAATGCTCATAGATAAGATAAAGGAGTAATTTGATGTGAATACATAAATTCGTAGTCTTAAGAATATGATATGCATGCATTCAATATCAGTTTTAATATATGTTATGTATAGAGGAGAATGAAAACATTTTAACTGTAGTATGTTGGATCTAACCAATTGCATATTTTAATATTAATCCTTTATCACACATAAGTTGGAAAGAAAACATGTTTGAGACTCTAGTGAAGTTAAATATTTAGTGAGTAGATGACAAATTTGGATAATTCATTTTGAAGATAAGGAAACCTGTGTTATTGGTGTTGTCAATCTCGACATATGTTTCGGTCTCCATAGCTGATCCCATCTTCAAGATAAATGATATCTCAATGGAATGTGAGGATATGTTCTTTTATAAATAGTAAACTAAGGCAAAAATGATTTAAGATTTCACCAAGTCGTCTCAGATTTTTGCTTAGTTTGTTTTAATTATTGTTTTGTGTATCACATGTTTCCAGGTTTTGCTCAATATAAGCCCATCATCTTTGTTGAATTTTTCTTATGTTTATCTATTTCTATTGCTTCTCGAATGCGTATTTTATTGTAATTTTCTTCATTTGCAATGACTTTTGCACCCTCTATGCATATGTGATGATTGATTTTCCAAGAATGTTCGGCAATTGCTGATGTTTTATTCTTTCATGCCTTATGTCAGCACAATGCTCTTTGATTCTGATTTTTATTGCACTTCCAGTTTCCCTGATTTATATTTCACCACACGAGCAAGAATTTTAACCTGGGATCGATGGGATCCTTTGATTTATCAAGCAATTTTCTCAAGGAATTTAGAGGGGAGAAGCAGTTTTGATTTTCTTTTGTTTGAGGATTTTTTCTATTTTATTAGTTGTCCCTTTAATGTGAGGAATAAATGCATTTATTGCATGATCCCCTCGGTTCTTAGCCATCATTTTTTGTGCTTTTAAGAAATATCTCTTTATGTCTTTTTTTCATAACCATTCTCTTGTAATACCCTCGAGAGATTTGACGACTCTTATTTATGATGATCCCTATCAAAAATTCTTATTTCTGTTGTAGAAAGAGTGTTAAGGATGCCAATATTTTGTGAAGGGTGATGCTGATATTTAGCGTGCAAGTATCTATCAATATGCGTTTTCTTTCGGTATACCTGGTATGAAAGAGAGCCATCCTTCTTTTTTGTTATCAAGATGTCAATGAAGGGAAATGAAGTATATTGTTCTCCTGAATCTCCATAGTGAACTTAATGTGATCTGACTGATTATTTAAGTGTAACATAAAATTGTCTAACTTTCTCTTCCAAGTGGCCAGATGATATTGGTATCGTCCATGAATCTCTTCCAGTCTCTTGGTTTTAAGGGGAGGATTCAACCATAACAAATAATTTTTATTCAGTCTGTGAGAGCACATCAATTGGCGTGACGGTTTCTGTAGAGTGTTCGCCAATTTGAAGCCCATGTTCAACTACTATGGGATGCATGATTCCTCCTCATCATTCCATATCTAACTGAGGTGAGGACATGGTTTATAATCGTGGTGGCAGGATTCGATATCCCAACCATTGGCTTTTCCAGTCTCATTGTTGCCAATTTCCCATTGTAAAAAACATTATTCACTCACGAGTTAAAATCGCATTACCATTTGGCCATGATATGAGAATATAGAATGAGATTGAAAGTTCCCATTAATAACTGAGTGATTTTTAGTTACTCCTTATAGCATATGGTATCTAGTTTTAGTAATTTGATTTGATTTCCAAGGCCACCACTAATGTGGTTTCAACTTACTTGATACTTCTTATACAATGTTGAATTGAGTATAGAAAGGTTAAGTATTTTTTATTATTATTATAAATGAGATTGTTATGTTATCTTACAATTGGCTATGTATTCCTATTGTTGGTATAGAAGGAAGAAAATCTAATACAGCTTAACACATGAATCATTGCTTAACAAATGAGGTTGATTTGATTATGATCTCTTTGCAATTGAGATATTAAAAAAAATGCAAATAAAATTTTAAGATTCAACATTTTGCAAAAGAAATAAAATAATATGATTTGTTAATAATGGTTTTCATAATTATAATTTACTAAAATAATTAATATATTATTGTAGAGATTAAAAAAACAAGACATAATCATGCTAACTACATTAAAATGGGATGGGATAAAATGGGATCATAGAGTGTTACGGAGAGAAATTCCTATGGCGTGGGGTACCACAATAGA